>VZTO01011506.1:5327-18548 GCA_013400615.1 Syrrhaptes paradoxus | reverse complement strand
ATTTAAAAAAAAAATAATTTAAAAACATCACTTTCCTGCAGAAATGTTTGTTCATATCCAATGGCAAAGGAAGAGGGAAGGAAAAGAGGTTAATGCAAAAGAAATTTGGTAGGGCAATGCACGACACTGAAAAGGCTTGAAAACACACATACATGTTTCTAGAGACACGTGGCACCGTACCTGGTGATGAGAGGAATTGCCTTCACACGGTGGTAACAGTTACACAGACTGTAATCGAGAACGCAATACGTGACAATGGATGGATGGAAAGAAAAAGAAAGAAAAAAAGAGAGAAGGAATGAGAATATTAAAACACATATAACAAAGATGAACAACTTGAAAACTTCATGGACATACTGAAGTACTGAAATGCCCCCATCGACTCAGTTCTGAGACCTCTAAACTAAACCGATCTTCTTTACAGACTTCACCCTGATATTTATTTACTTTCCACTTCTAACTGCAGTAAAGACAGACTGGTCTGCGGATGTAGCATCTCAGCTGGTATTACTCTCTGTTATTAGAGTATTACAGACTGTGGAAACAAGTCCCACCCCTGTCACTAGAGTGCAATTGCTTTTCCTCATTGAGTATCTTGACCTTATACGCTACATTAGGCTATGAACACATGGAGTGAAGTGTTTTACACTTTCACAATCACTGGAGGAAAATCTTGGTTCAACTGACATGAGAAAAGCCATTTACAATTCATCTTAAAATTCCAAGGACGGATAGATGGTATATACATAAAAATATACATATCTATCTATATATAAACACCCCCACTAAAACTTCACTCCTTGACTGTATCTTCTGCTTTACAGTATCAGTCCCAGAAATAAGTGTCAAGGCAAGAGAAGCACAGATCACAGCAAGCTCTGACTCTCAGGTTCAGTGTGGTACCTGAGGGGAGCTAAATAAGAATGGTGCAATTTCATCCATCCGCTCTCAGAAAGCCTAATCCAGGTGTTATTCGGACTTCTGTGAATTTGGTTCCTCATAAAGCAAAGGGAGAGGACCTCTTTAACCAGCATTGGTTAAAGCAAAGGCAACATTAAGCCATAGCAAGGCTGTGTTCACAACACCCATCTACAGCCTTTCAAGATACGCAGCCAGAGAAATAAAACTGCAGAGAACCTCAGACTACGGTAAACCACCAACTTTAATCTTTCATTTATTTTTTCTTTATTTAAGGGTTTTGCAATGCCCTCTTATGCAAAGACAGTACACAACATGAAAGAAGCTGAGGGACCACATTACTGTATTCAAATTTATAAATACAGGTATAAGGACTGGGCACCTATTATGTGGGGTATTTTTAGTTAGAATGCAAGTTCATGAGAAATTAAAGATGTTAATATGACCAGGATTGCTGAATCTTTTCAATAATCTTCTCTCATTCTGACCATATCAATTTTTTAAGAGAGAAAAATACTAGACAGCGTAATAAAAAATTGTTAGCTCATGCAAAAAACGGAAATTTGTTGAATTGGTACTCCTGTGTTTACCAATATTATTTCTATGTCCTCTGTTAATATCACATGCTATTGTACGTGTATACTATATCCATTGTATATACTGTATATTTTGTGTATATGCAGATCATGTTCATTTTATGAACACTACCTAATGATGACAATTTGGAAATAAATGTAGAACTTGGGACACCGGTCCTTTAAGCTGACAAGCAAGCAAACAACAAATTAATTATAAATAACTACAAAATTTTTACTAAGAATTGAGTTTGTATCTACCTTATGCATTTTAAATTTTTTTTAAAGGAAACTGTTATTTAAGTGCTATGTAAGGGTTTTGGTTCATATATTTTATTGGTGTAATTTGAGAAACATAACAAATGAATACAACTGAGAAACAAAATACAACTAAAACACCATATAATGATGAAAAATAGCATCCATTTTTTCCTGTTACTCAGCTGATTTGTTTCAAAAATCATTATTTTCAAATTAACTTAAATTACTTTCTAAATCAGCAATAATTAGATTATAGACCAAAATCCCATGTTTCAAAGAAAAATTGCTATATATCACATAGTCTGACTCATGGTTCAAAGGCGTGAAATGTTGGTTCTTTTACACTACTATTCTCTTCAGTGCACCATCACAGCTTTCAATTACTGAGAAAATAAGTCTAAAAACAAAACACAGAACTAAAACTTCCATTCACGCAAAAAGTTATGTTCTAAAGTCACCTATAAATCAAAGAACTGAAAGCTGTTGTCACAACGTACAAAGTTCAAGGCAGCAGGATGAAACAGCAGTTGAATCTACTGATGCATGCAGCAAAGATACTGTGTTATCCCACCTCTTCCTAATATTTTCCCTAAAACTAGGAAACTTGGCAGTAGTTTCAAATAGAGATTCTGCTAACATTTTGATGGTAGGTCAGTGAACCCACAGTTAACTGATAGAACTTAAATTCCTTCTACTGATAACTGGATACTGCTAAGGACTAAGGACAACCCTCAACAAATGGTGTTTAACTGAGCTGCCCATAACTGAAACTCTAAAAATTATTTTCAAAAAGAATTCCTAGGCTTTGATTTCCATCTAGCATGTTATTTAAATAACTGCATCAAGTGGCAATTTCTTTCATTAATTTCTGCTAGGTAAACTCTATTCTTCCACATGTCACTTCCCATTCCGTTGCATCGACACCCATCCATTTGCCTCTGAACTAATTCGGGACCCTTGTGACTACTGCCTTACACTACTTTTCCTAGATGAAACCACAAGAAGTGGTTGTCTCAAAAACATGCATCTTATTTTCTGGTTTAGAAAGACAATTTGGTTTTCCTCTATTTTTTCATGTAACTTTCTTCACTAATATCATCAGTACTACAGTTTTTGGTATGTCTTAATTTGAACAGTTCACAATTGTCTTGGCTATGTCTCTTTACTGGGGAAGAAAAATGGGTTTGTTTGGAAACATTCAATAACCACTTAGAAATCTTCCCTAAGAATTGTGGCAAAATGAATGTTTCTGAATACTTTCTTGTTACAAATAGATTTTGTGACACTTTCTAACAAACCTCCAAATTAGAGCCCTAAATAAATATCTAACACTTAGTAAAATAATTAATATTATCTCTCCAATGGAGCATGTATAATAAGTCTTTTAGCATGAAAGGAAACAGTTACAATTAATTATTCCTATGGTAGTTAATCATCATGCAATTACTGCGCATTTCATCTTTTGTCAACAAATTTTATATGACACGGTAGGAGAAAGAGATTTATAGGAAGACTGGGAAAAGACTGACTTGAGCAAACTTTCAAGGGGGTTAACTCCACATGTGGCAACAGCACAGAAACAGGAGGCTAACGGAAGCAATTTGTGTGTCTGGCGTCGCTGAAAGTTTTGAATGCTTGGGGAAAGTGACAGGAGACGATTTACAGGGGCAAGTTCACAAGGATTTGTGTTCAACCTTGAGACTGAGAATGAGACTTCTACATTGAATTCTCAAAGCAAGGGATGAAAAAGTCCAGCACAACAACTCCTCACATACATCATGCTCAAGTACCTTACTCCATGAGTAGACATGCTGATTTTAACTAATCAGTCCATTTACTTACAGTCATTCTGCTAACCGGAAAAACCCTCTTTTCCAAACTAAGCTCCTCCTTTAATTTACTTTTTTACACAAAATCGGAGTGCTTTAGGCATCAGGGATTTGTGAACAAGATACTCTTTAGTTATTCACAGTCATGTCCTCAGCAAAACACCATGGCAATCCAACTATCCTGTAAAACAAGACTTGGCTACCAGGCACCTTCCACAAATGGCAGGAGAAGCGCGTAAGCGTTGTCCTTGACACACTATTTCGGCAAGCACCCACCTCTGGCATCTTCTCCAAGTCTCCGTTGGAAGCCACACAGTCTGCTGACGTCGCTGTGCTAAAACCGTATCTGAAACTTAAACTTTGCTTATCAGCTTTTTTGGGATGGCAATTAACATCACTCTGGAGTTGTTCTGGGCAAAGAACAAACCTCCTTTAATTTTCTCTCGAAGCTTCAAGGCTGCTACCTAAATTCATCAGTACACTGCAGCAGCTTTTCAAGAGGATGGATTAGTTTTACACAGACGTTTATAGGGATTTCATTTCACCAGAATTATCCCCTCCACCCACTTAACACTAGTACATACTTTCCTGTTGAAATATTGTACTGCTTCTCACCATATAAAACCTAAACTCGACAGCAGCATAATTGCAAGAGTATCTAATATTTCACCTTCCACCAACCTAGAGGATAAACATGTAGAATCATATCTATCACTGGTTCATCCCAAACCTTACAACTTAAAAGAAACAAAGAAGTTATACCATCAAAACCAAGACTGACTGAAGAAGAAAGGGCTGAGAAAATTGCCAGTAGGATTCCCTAAGGAGCCTGGTGCATGCTAAGCCCTCCTTGCATTGCAAGAGATGTTGAGAACCATTTTTTCGCAGAAGCTCAGGATTTTTCAGTGTGACTAGACCCTCATCTGTGTTAAATACAGCAAATTCTTTGAAACCACTTCACAATTTCCAGCAATAAAAGCCCGTGATAATCATAAGAGATGCAGTTAAGTACTCTTGATTACCCAAAGCTGGAGCAGCAGTTAGGAGCTCTTGCAGACTGCTATACTACCTAACAGGCTTGCGACTTATATTAAACCACTCAGGGGAGAAAGAGAAAGGTGCAGGAGAATAGCCCTCTTCCAGCTTCCACACTGGTATGGACCTGCTGCAGACCTACTGATGTGAAATGTGAACTTTTAAAATAGATTCCAAAAGCCCGTTAGAGCTCGTTGACCACTATGTGTCAATGTATAAAAAGAAACCAACTCTGTGCCATAGAGAAATGATCTCATGCAGTGCACATGTTTAAAAAAAAAAATAGCAGTGGTGAGAAGAACAACAGTGGAAAAGTATCAAAATGCCTCAATAATTATCATGGGTATAGGAGACTCCAGCACATCAGCCTGAAAGAACATGTGAGCTTTGGAGAGATGACTTCAGCTGAAGCAAAGGATGTTTGCCATCTGAATACACTCAACAGCTTGAAGAATTGGTCCTTGAGGGATTTTTGTTTGTTTGTTCTACAGAAAATTCCTAATTGGGACTGAATGACAAATTGGGGGCACAAGGGATCCTAATGGACGAATTTTGTACATTTAACTTGCACAATGTGTCTAAACATTCAGCTTGCAGCAATTATTTCATCAGCTCTAGTACAAGATCTTGTTTTTTATTTTTTTTTTACTGTGCTAATGAGTCAAGCAGATGTAAATAAAAAGATATTGCTCAGAAATAAAACGTGCCTCACATTTCTCTCTGAGGATACTGATCAGACGAAAAATCAAAAGAAAAAAAACAAACCACTTTGAACATTTTACTTAATTTATGTAATTCCTTCTGGAGAACTCTTCCCCTCACAGAATTATTCATATTTGCTATANATGTCCTCATAAAAGGCTATCAGGTTGGTCAAGCATGACTTCCCCTTGGTGAAGCCATGTTGACTGTCTCTAATGACCTTCTTATCCCTGATATGCCTAGAGAGAGCATCAAGAATAAGTTGTTCCATCACCTTTCCATGGATGGAGGTGAGGCTGACCTAATCCTAGTTATGTTTTTTAAATGATGAACATTTGCCAGGATTTTTTTGATATTGTATTTNTCCACCACCTCTCTGGGCAGCCAGAACATTTGAACATTTGTCAGGATTTTTTTGATATTGTATTGGATCTTGTGTTAATCATATGTAATAAGAATGGCTATAGACCAGTTGCCGTTCTATATTCTCTAACTATAAAAAACCCCAATAATATCAGAAAGAAAAACAAGACAGTATTACTGGCAAAACAAAAAAAATATTTTTTGCAGATATCTTCCAAAAGATCATACAGCAGTATAACATTGAAAACTATTATTCAACAGCAACACAGAAGTGTCATGCACATATATTTTAAATAATTCTTAAATTGTTAGAATGTTTTAATTTCCATGTGCACACCCCATGTCCTCCACGGAGGAGGTCAGAACATGACAATTAGTTAAATCTGTCAAACTGCATGGTTTTATGTACAACAGCATGCCCTCTTATTAGCTCTATTATTTTACTGACCTAGAAGGCCACAGTGGGCACATTTGCTTTTTTACTGAGATATTTATATATAAATACACACACACTTAGAATTTATCTCCCAAATCTGGGCTTAAGAAAAAGCAATCTGGGTTTGCAAAGTCTTTTGAAGGCTAACTAGGACTTCCTTACAAGAAAATAATCAAGGTCACTTATTGAATAATAGGTGGCACAGATTTGCAAAAACACAAGTGCAAACACTTTGAAAGGTATTCAGGGTTTTTACTTCTAGATTTCATACTGAAAATAATTAAAGAATTATGGCAACATGTGTACTGTGATTTGTACCATCTCGCTAATTCTTCTGTTCGGCCTCATGGCTAAGGCAGAAGAGTTTTCAACACAAAAGTTTCAGAAACTGGAAAGGTCCAAGAGATTGAACTGCATGCCATTTCCATCCCTGATGATGCTGTCAGTGTTATGAGCTGTGGTACACACACTGCACACTTAGAGCATGCTCAGCAGTGTTATTTTAAAACCATGACAGATGTACAGCCCCAGCAGGACCTCGCATTTCAGAAGCCACTGCCCAAACCCATACAATTCCTCCTCCTATTAAGTTCCTACTGAATTCCAGCTCGATTTCTACATTTCATTCTGCAACCTGTAAGATCTTCATGCGACTGACACAATTACTGGAAATGCTTTTCATTTACCAACCGTTCACCTGTAACAGGAGGAACGACAGTGTCTAAAGAAACACTGTTCGTAACACAAAAGATTGATCACTTAGTACAGAATGACTGATGTGCTGAACAGCTCTGAAGAGCTCTGAAATTCACCACGTTCAGAGCAACTTGCACACCCATTTCTTTCTTCTAGACCATCCATGACAAAATCAACAAAAAAATCCACAGTGAGTGGGAATCCTGGTCTATATACTTCCCATGAGAATTTGATGTAATCAAGTGCCAAGGGTGATGAATGCATAAAAGATGAACTGCTGTAATTGAAAGAACATTATGGTAGGATCTTTAGTTAGTGTCTCTCCCATACTTTTTTCCTTTTTACTCATATGCCATCTTTAGAACAAGATTTTAATATATCCAATTATACATCAAACAGTAATCTATCTCCTGGTGAGAAAAATGAAATTGTGCATCTATATCAAGCAAAAACTCATATGAGAAGCAATCTAAACTTCTGAAATGACAGCTCTATCATGACAAACTATTTATTTGATGAGAAGGAATCATTCTTTTTGAACATTTTTGTAGTTTTTCTAACCCAAGCAGACCTTCTCTCTTGAGCTGGCTTTTCACTTGCAGAGAAAAATATCAACTGTCTTTACATTGTTAGGAGGCATTTTTAAAATTATCTTTCTTTGGTTTATTTTTATTTTTTTTTTATTTATTTTTTATTTTTCCCTCCTATTGCTTGTTATATCACATCTCAGAGAGCCCCAGGGATGTCTGTTCACAATATGGAACTCCACTTGTGAGAGCACAAAGTTTTGAATTTGGAATGGAGACAGCAGGACTGGATAGGTACTTCAAGTTGTTGTCAGTAGAAGGATAAAATATCATAGACTCATATCATAGAATCATGGAGTGGCCTGGGTTGAAAAGGACCATAGTGACCATCTAGTTTCAACCCCCCCACCATATGCAGGGCCGCCAACCACTAGACCAGGCTGCTCAGAGCCACATCCAGCCTGGCCTTGAATGCCTCCAGGGATGGGGCATCCACGACCTCCCTGGGCAACCTGTTCCAGTGTGCCACCACCCTTTGGGTGAAAAACTTTCTCCTAATCTCTAACCTAAACCTCCCCTGTCTTAGTTTAAAACCATTCCCCCTTGTCCTATCACTATCCACCCTCGTAAACAGTCGCTCCCCCTCCTGTTTATAGGCTCCCTTCAAGTACTGGAAGGCCGCAATGAGGTCTCCCCGGAGCCTTCTCTTCTCCAAGCTAAACAAGCCCAGTTCCCTCAACCTTTCCTCATAGGAGAGGTGCTCCAGCCCTCTGATCATCTTAGTGGCCCTCCTCTGCACCCGCTCCAAGAGCTCCACGTCCTTCCTGTGCTGGGGGCCCCAGGCCTGGACACAGTACTCCAGATGGGGCCTCACAAGAGCCGAGTAGAGGGGCACAATCACCTCCCTCTCCCTGCTGGCCACCCCTTTTTTAATGCAGCCCAAAACACAGTTGGCTTTGCGGGCTGCAAGCACGCACTGCCGGCTCATATCCAGCTTCTCGTCCACCAGGACCCCCAAGTCCTTCTCCGCAGGGCTGCTCTCAAGGAGATCTTCCCCCAGTTTGTATAAATACCTGGGGTTGCCCTGACCCAAGTGCAGCACCCTGCACTTGGCCTTATTAAACCTCATTAGGTTTACAGGGGCCTACTTCTCCAGCCTGTCCAGGTCCCTCTGGATGGCTTTCCTTCCTTCCAATGTGTCGACGGCACCACTCAGCTTAGTATCATCTGCAAACTTGCTGAGGGTGCACTCGATGCCATCGTCTATGTCATTGATATATTTCTGCTCATGTCCCTGCTTCATCAGGGGGACACATATATCCCTTAATCTGCCCGAGAGCCAGTGCAGCTGTGAGCATTGTTGACCTATCAAGAGTATCAGCACTTAAGGAGAAAATCCAAAGCTGTAGTTGTAGCTTTTTTTCTCAGAAAGGGTATAGATTCCAGGATATTAGACTTGGAATGGCCATATGATATATGGCAGATATATCAATATATGGCCATATAGTCGATAGATATGGAATGGCTATAAACACCATTTTAACCCTGCTGTAATGCTGCTCTTGTTTGCTAAGGAGGTAGCGAAGTAGACCAAGAATAACTTTGGTGAGAAAGCTGATCTAGAGCTATGTTAGCATGTAATACAGGCAACCCTAAAGACAGACACCTGAAGAAGGAAGCTTCCACCAGTAGCAAAACAACTGAATGTGCGTTAACTGTCAGAGACAAAACCATCGTGCTAACCGACCTCATATCATTCTCACACCTAGAGTCACCAAGAGGCCAAATACTACAAGCCTAAGAGTCACATTTCAAGCCACATTTCAAGGCTTTTGTCAGTTTTTTTCTATGGTCAGTTTTGATGAAGTGAAGCCACCGCAGCTGTCATTGACTCCAAGCTTTATTTCATATTTTCCTAAAACCCCCAAATGATAAAAAATTTAGATCTACTCAAAACCAGAGAGGGGTTCAAAATAGAGTTCAAAGTCTAGTAGGAATGTCTTCCAATGGCAAAGGATGGGGGGACAGGACTATAGTCAATTTTGTCTCAGATGCGTGTACAGAGATATGATAAGGTTAGGAAACTCGTATGTTAACTTTCCCTGAACTTGGGAGGCCTTCATTTTTTAAAGTTTTGTCTTTTAGCCAGAATTGCCTAAGTCACATCCAGAACGTTTCAGTCAAAGTCCTGGCACCATCTGCCACAATGTGAAATAGAGCCAAGGGATGATGTTGTATAATTTCAGGGGTATGTGGCCTGTCTTCACTGGACACCGGGTCACTAGTGTGCATTTTAACTTTGCTTAACTACATTTCAGGCAAGCTTTATGTATTTCTGGGTTTCTTTGGGAATTTGTCCAGCTCTGTTCAGAAACTCTGTTGGTTAACTGGATGTGCTCCCTCCTTCTACAGCAACCCTCAGCCAGCCAAATCTGCTGTTTCATATTAGTCTTCCGCTGAGTAACAAACACAAGCAGATTTGATGGACTCAAGAATTTGCTTGATCGATTCCCAGGCAGGGCTAGGGAGGTAAGCTGGCAGTAAAAGGACAAGGCCGTGGCCAGACTCTCCACAGAGGAGATGGTTAACCGGCAGCAGTTATTGATTCAAGGAATTTCAACAGCATCAAGTTATTCACATTTCCAAAGGAGAAAATATTTTTCAAGCTAAATCACAGGGCAAACAGAAAGAAGGGATTTTCTCCACTTCAAAGACAGAATTGGAAATGTAAATCATAGGAAGGAACTGCAGGAGAAATGATTTGCAGAATGATATTTTTCCCCAGTAACGTTAAAACAGAAGTTAGAGAAACAGCAAGTAGTGCAACCCTTGCTAATATCTTTGCTAAGAAATACCCAGAGAATACTCACCAGCTTATTATGCCTCTCTAGCTCCTAACTTAGTTGGAAAAGGATACTTTCCTGATGCTTTATCATTTGTAACTACAGCAACCAACTCATCTTTTCATTGAGATGCTGCCTTGGTAAACAAGTAAGTGGCTGACATGCTGTGACAGCTGATTAACATCGTGTATTACACAGTATCCAAATTTACTTCCAGGCTAGCCACCCAAGCACCATATATGTTTTAAAAACATGCACACTTGGACAATTCCTTTGATAACAACAATATCCCAAATGTTTATGCAGGTGGTTAGCAAAGGGGCTCTTTCTGACAAGAATGGCTGGTTAGCCATGAGGACAGAGAGGCAATTTCTCTGCGATACAACCATCCTCAAAGATTTGTTGAGACAAAACCCACCTGAAATGTGGGCTTGAAACTTTAGAAAACTTCTAGTTCAGCAAAAAGGGCTACATATTATCAGGCCACAATTCATTCTGCAAAATGTTTCATTTTTACTAAAAGATAAATTTCAAAAGAATTCATAAAAACAACCAGTAAATCTTATTTTAATAATTATGATAACATATTATAAGGAAAAAAAAATATATTTTTAGCCTATCAGACCACTTGTTTTCTCTTTTAGCTGTTTTGCTGGCTTGCTTTTGAGAATTTTTTGTATAGCAAGAATAATAAGAAAATCAACGTTACAGGAAATGTTTTATATTATTTGGTTTTAAATTACACTGTATGCATTTATTTTATTCCCATTAGAATTTTATAGTCTTTTATGATTTAGGACTGAAAATTAACATCAAGTTTCTTGAGTTCTAAAACAAGTAGAGATGAATCTATTTGTTTTTTGCTAAGTAAAAACCAATTCATATACATGTTTAGAATGAGTAGATTGTTTACTATATATGACATAGTACAGAAAATATTCTGATATCTGGATAATTCAGAGCTCTGTATCAGTAAATTTACTTCAGCAATGTAACTAAATGCTAACTTACAAGTCTAAAATATCGTCCAAAATACAGTCTACTTAGTCCTACCTATAAATGCATCCTTTTTGTTTTCAAGTTATTATTTTTCAATATAAAGCTAAAATATAAATATTTATTGATCCAGTCTTTAGACTACCTCCTGGTTATCCTTGTTGGTACTATTACCCATTTCAGTCTGCAAACCTTTCAAACCTTCTGTTGAGAATTCAAATCTAAATCCTTTCAGATAAACTGATTTAACTCCCATGGAAATAAATAAGCTTTGAATCCAGCAGAATTTTTCAGTTTCTCAAAAACTGTGAGAAACACTTCAAATGTTTAGCACCATTTCTTCTCAGGTCTCAAGATTTTTCCCCTCTGACTCAAAGCAAAAAATAATCACAATCAAAAAGAAACACACCCAAGAGCAGGTATCGTCATCTTTATGATTGCCTTCTAGCCTCAAAGCTACCCAACTAAAGCTAAAGGCTTGACACTCTGTTTTCACTGTGAAAACATTATTTAGGTTGTTTCATTTAGCACCATCAAAGACAAAATTTGAATACACTATTTTCTCTACTAGGAAAAAAGTTTCATCACCTATCGCCTAACAAAACCTAACACACACGGAACCCAGAACTGCAGCCTCAAGTCTATAATCTCTGATGCTAACACACCACACGCAGTTTTAAAGGCTTCTAGAAGACACAAAACCTCATTAAAAAAGCATGTCCAATGAAATTTTCGTATCATTTATCACCAACAAAATCTGAAGTTTTTTTAAACGACTGATGCAGCACTGCTTCGCCCAAATAACTGCCACACACTTCTCCTGCATGAGCTCATGAAACTCCTTTCCACAGGAATAACCCATCTTCCTGGAGTAAAGGCAGGAGGAAACAGGCAACACCACGACTGCTCAGTGAAGGCCATATACAACTCACCAGAAATGGGCTTTCTGTTTGGGAAAAAACCAAACACACACAAACCCAAAAAAACAACCCCCTCGCCCCAAATAGATAAGTAGTCCAGTAATTTGGAGTACAAAATGAAGAAAAATATGGACATGGATGGACATATTATGCAGAAGAAGAGGGGAAAAATAACAGAGGCAGGACCAGACGGCACCTAAAGATCCTAAAGGACCTCAGGGATGACATAACAATTACTACTTGCAGGATATAATATCCTGCTCAAAACTGCCTTGGCATCTAAGGACTGAAGAATGATAAATGCGATTTCAATGGAAGAAAAAAATGTGACAGATCTGGGGGCTCACACATGTTGATGTCTGTATCAGAGAAATTATTAAAAATAGCAGGAAGTCTAGAATGGGCGTACATCAGAACAAATGTTTTCTCCTTGAGAGGAGTCGGCTGGCTGCCAGTTTGCTGATGGTGCCATGTTATTCAGGATACAGAGGGCAAGGGCTGACTGTTAAGCATCGCAGGACATTACAGGGCTGAGTGGATGGACATGAAGTGGCCAGAGTGAGATCATCTCTGGATTATGACCTGTGGAACATTTCAAAGCTCAGCAACACTCAAGAAAACAAAAGATACACTGGAAATTTTAAGAAATGGAGAAAAGCCAAAGAAGAGCAACAAGGATGATCAAAATATGGAAAAGCTTCCTACATGAAGAACAACTGAATAAACAGGGACACTTCATCCCGGAAAAGAAATTACAACAGGACATGGAGAAAGTTGCTACGAATAAACTATCTACTTAGAATTATCAAATAAACAAAAGGAGATGATTCTTTGTGCCCTGCACAATCAGTGGGGGGCCTCAAAGCCACCCGGACAAATAGTTAGTAGGCAAGGGACTGGGGAAAGTTGATCTTTTACTGTGTTTAACCCAACTCAGGGATAACACAAGCCAGATCAAGGCAGTCTAAAGACTACAGCAAGCAGAAGAAAAATGTGATGTGAGGGTTGACTATTTGTGGATGACTTGAAGAAACCTCTAACTCAACGGCCATTTTTTGCACAGCCCTTAGGTGTCTGTGAAGAGTGATGGATGCTTGTATGGAAGCAAAGATGGGGGGGG
>VZTO01011502.1:9924-35249 GCA_013400615.1 Syrrhaptes paradoxus | reverse complement strand
CCTCAAAAAAAAAAACCCCAAAAATACAATATGTGTTCAGTCATATGAACAGTTACATGAATTTCATACTGAGATTCAATATGTATGACAAAAATGTGTCACTATTATTTGTGCACAAACAAACTCAAGTCTGAAATATTATAGTTATTTGTGGGTAGAGGCAGGTTTGGTTGGTTTTGTTGTAGTTTTGTTGTGGTCTTTTTTAACTGTGGTTGAAAATATTCTCCAATTTTGAGTTCCAGTTCCAGGAACCACTTCCTTGAAAGTATATTTTCCAGCACATAGACAAGCTTTCTACTCAGACTGTTATTGTTTAGGACAAACACTAAATAGCTTTCACTTTTAAGCATGTGATTTCTTGAGATTACCTGCTATTCCTCTAATATTCCACAGCTATTTTTTACAATGGAAGCAGTCTCTTTTGAACAGCCTCTTTCCCCCCAGGTTCCTTTGAAACTCCCCATTTTTAATGCTTGTTCAGCCTTTGATGCAAGTTACTCATGCTCAGATTATGAGCCCAGGTAACATATTGTAAATTCTCCCAGGAGACCTTTTCCTTACTGCCCTCAGGGGAACACAGATGTCAACCTGTGTCTTACTGAAGTCTCCCTGCCGGTGGCTCAATTTATCAATGGTATGCCTGACAGGCAAACTACTTTCAGTAATGAGATAATCCTGAATTCAGATAAAGTTCATTGTACTCACAGCCTTTGCTGTGCAATGGTGCCTGGGTGTCCTGTCTACACTGTGGTAAAACAAAATCAAGTCGTGCAGCCAGCAGTAGTACATTTAGCAGCACAAGTTCCTTCAGTTTCCAGAAACACTAATTTTTGCTACTACTACTAGTCTTGTTTGGTTTTGGCTTGTTTTCTATGCCTCTGAACTGCAGTCAAGATTACTCCTTAAAGTTGCAAGCGTTCAGATAACCTGAGCAGTTGTAGTAATTAGATTTGAGGGTGATTTTTTTTCACATGGTCCCAAATGAGACAGATCAGAATTATCTTTCTCAGCATATTTACTGAATTATTTTTGAAACCTGGGGAAAAAAGCCTAATTAATCAGCTGCACAATTACACCATCCACTGAGTCATGAGGCGGGTATCAAGGGCAGTTCATATCTCTTGGATATATTATTTCAGCCTCCCTGCAGACCCAGGCCAGTATTAGACTACTCTAAAGTTCACAGGTGTGAAGTTGTCAGTGCTGCCAGGAAACCAGATAACTTTTCTTACTTTGAAACAGCGGAATGGCTTGAAGTGAATACTGAGATTGCACATCACAGAAGCAAGTGTATTCTCAGGCAGTTTTGATGACTACCAAATTAGAGACCCCATGAGCAAAACATTACTACTTCTTCAGCTTGTCTTCTTTTTTTGCTTTGTTTGGTTTTTTTGGGTTTGTTGGTTGGAATATTTTTGGTTGTTACTTTGGGGTGGTTTTGGGATTTTTTTTCATTTGCTTGCTTCCTTGTGAAAGTGGGAATATATTCTAGCCCCCTCAAGTTGGGGGCTAGAAAGATCTGAAAGATAAAAAATAATTAAGTAAAAAATAAATGGCTAAGAATAAATTAATACATAGGCCCCACTACACGCATAAAGTGATGTTCCTGGGTAAGACACACTGTTTTTGCAAAAACCTCTTTTTTTTCAGAACTGAAAGAATGTATGCATTCTTATTTCTCACTTAATCAATCCTTTTCACCTTCTGTTTCTTTTCTCTGACATATTCTATGTTTGCAACTGGGTGCGGGGGAAGGGTTGTCATCCTACACAAGTTCTTCATCTTTCCCTTTCTTAATGTGGAAAAGACAGAACAAAAGCCTTTTGAACCAATATGATATATCACTTTATTTTCTTATCTCTTTTTTGCCAAACATTTCCATTAGGAACAGATTTGCTTCAGAGTCCATATGGTCACATAATATCAGTGTGAACACTCACAAGGGCACTGAATTAAATTTTGGCTCCAGTGTGGATGGAGCCACTGATTTTCTGCAAGACAAGACTTCACCCATTATCCTTCAGAATGTTTTATATTTAGAAGTTCCCCAAGCCTGTGGTGACTGGAGTTGCTGCATGAACTGTAGAAAGCTTCACCTTGTGAAGCACACCTTGTGTGCTGAGCTATTTTTCAATTCTGTTATCTGATATTCTGATATCAGTTCTGGTTGGTGGTGCAGCAAGTAACTCTTTCTTTCTTTTGTTTGGTAACTCTCTAGTAACGGTCTGTGGGGCCACACTAAGCAATCTGAAGTTGGCTTGGAGATATTCCAGATCACCAAAGGATCCTCTTGCCATGGAATGACATATTTCTCTTCTGGCACATGGCTCAAAGAGTAGATGTCAGGTACCAACCTGGACATCCCAAGCCCTTGTCTTGTTTGCTAGTCTGTAAAAGTGCTTCCCTATTGTGCGATTCCTTAGAGGAAGTCTTCCCTTTGACAGAACCTAATTGCATCTGAATGAATCCACACAGTCAAATACATGTCATATTTATTTTACTCCGCTGTCTTGTACAAGGCTCATTCGTCACCTTTCTCTGAAGCTGGAAATAAGGTGATTTTCAGGCACACTTTACTGGGTAAATCTGCTTATTCTTTGCTCTAGGTCAACTTGTGACTGTGTCCTGACTGTCTCAGTATTACAGTTTTAGTCCATGCCTAAATTAACTAAAAGTAATGATACTCTTTCAGATGAAATCCAATAAATTTTCCCACACAAATTTATTATGGACTATATGCATAGGTCATTGAATGTGAAATATATCTCAATTTTTTAGAAAAGGGGATTTCGGACCTGAGTGCCTGTTTATTAATAACATAAAGTGCTGGTAAGGAGAACAAACAGTGAGAAATACAGTGTCAAGACCTCCTGTGAAATGAAATTTCACAACTTCACTAGGGTTGATACATAGATAACAATTATATTCTTACATAAAAGCATATACCATAGAGAGATTAGCTGAGATTTTTGTCACATGGGTTATCGTTTTCATACCTATAGTATGAAGCTATGCAGTTTGTGTAAATATACAAACATTTAATCAGCTTACTATTCTGTCTGCATATCTTAATCTTTCTGCATTGAAGAGTTTGGGCTGGAATTCACCGAGACAGTGAAAAGGCTGTAGGGAGTTCACAGCACCAAAGACTCTGAAATCTGACATTAACAGCATTGTAAATCTGACATGAACAATTTATCAATTTAGCAATGACTTCAGAGGAAAACTTTGCTAAAATGCATTCCTCTGGGTGTTATCTAACTAGGAAATAATCTTTCAGGTCTCTGCAAAATGTAACCCACCTTACTTGCTTTAGATTACATAGCAGATACTGAAATCATCTCTAAACCAGTCAGTTGAGAGGGAATCGTGTGACACTAAATTATTTCTTATCCTTACAAACAGATTACAGAAACATGAGGGAAAGAACCGATGATTTTTGGTAGATACAAGTTCACTTCCATTTAGGTTTCAAGAAACGACCAGTATATCTTGGAGGCTTCTTTTTCTTTTTCTGTCCTTTTTCTGCCTTCATCTTTTTCTCTTCCTTTTCAGAATAGAATAAATGTCAGATTCAGACTTTACCTTGGGGAACTTAGCTTTTTCTAAGAGTCTTAAAGAAGACTTTCCAAGACAGAGCATAGGAATTAGAAGGCCAGTTACTCTCTGGTATACACTGGTTCTTGGACAACATTCTGGACATGAAGGATGCTGTGTACAGGTAGATGGGAATTTGTTCCCCTCCCTATAACCAACAAAACTATGATACAGAAAAGTTTAGATTAGGTGCAATAATTGGTTAAGGCCAGTAGAAAACTATACTAGTTAACCTACTTTGCATCAGAAACTTAAATCATAGTAGAATGAAATGGAAACATACAGTAAAATCTGGTTTTAATAATATTCCCCTTCTAGTAGAAGGTGAGGCTAGGTGACCCCAGAGACCTGTTCCAGCCACTGTTCCTGTGACTTTGTGATTGAATCTATGGTGAGAATATTCCATCTTTGGCTTCTAGATTGGTTCCCAAAACAATGTAAGTTTTTTGTTATACACTATAAAGCACTGATCTGGAAACAGTGTCACCAAGCTGTAGCATCTTAAAAATTTCCAGTTTTGTCCCTGTGTAAAAAGACGTGATGTTATGATGCTGCATATCCATAGCCCATAGGGAGAGCATTTTTGGCAGTTGTGCCTCCCTTGAAAGTTGAGCCTGTTTGATTTTGAAAATTTGTTGAAATGTTGCCACCCAGATGAAAAATGTGGCTGTTGAAAAGGCAGTATGATCTTTCCTCTTTTCTGTAAGGAAACCTGAAATGAAGCATAGGTTTTTACAGAAAGGTGATAGGTTTACTTCCCAGGATTTTGCTGAGAAACAAGCAGGAAGAAAGGGATAGATAATCTTTATATTTGTGAATGATGAGCACTGTGGGATACTCTTCCACATTTAATATATAAACAAGGTCCTTACATTTTGGAATAATATTGAGGTGTATTCTGTTATGCCTTTGCTAAAGACTAGTGTATCAGATTTAGACACACTCATTTTTTAGTAAGATTTGGATCACACCAAATCCAAGAACAGTAACAACATTTTAACGTATTTGTTTGTATTTTTTAAAATAGTGTACTATTTAGACTAGCAGAAGCAGTCATATAAATAGTAACTTAAAACCACATCTATGCATATGTAATCTGCCATTACGCTGCACAAGTAGTCTTTAAGGAAGAAGTGTGTAAAGTCTAAAGAAATCAGTGGGATTTCTTCATATATTAGTGGTTTTTAGGAAAGACAGATGTATGATCCTCTAAAGTAGGCAGTTTCAAATGCTCCATCTTTCTGTTCCAATCCAGAGAAGAAATGTAGGGTTCCCCTGAGTACTAATTAGGTCTACCTAAGTTATCATTAAGAGGTCTGCAAAGTAAAATATAGCAAGTCCCTCTCCCCACTACATGCTGTGCCCTCTCAGCCTCCATATATTTTACATCAGTGTTTTTCCATCTGTTACAATTTGTGTAACAAAATCTTCCTTCTCTATGCCTGATCCTGAGCCATTACAAGCAAATTCCATTTCTTAAAGGAAGGATTTTGCAGGAAGAAGTTAAATGGCAAATTACAATTTCTATGAAGAAAAGGCATCAATATGTAGACGCTAACAGTAGGACTACATTGATTTAGAGGTGTGTGAGGGGAATTATTTTACAAGAAAGCTAGGGTCTCAATTTCTGTCTTTTTTAAATAATTGGAAAAAAATTCTGTCTGATTATACTGGAAGTAGGATCAGGCCTCTAAAATATGTTGCTATAACTCTCCTTAAGACTTCCAAAGCTTATGTTAGGATCTCAGATCTTGTTTGTCTACCTCAGGAATGAGAAGTGTATATTTTCATAGTGGTTAAATGTACATTTCACTGATTTAAAATGTGTTTTGCAAAGCTGTCTTTGTCACTTCTAGACTGATATATTTATATGCACTTTCTCCTTCCAAATTCTGTTTAGATAGCTGTAGGGAAAAAAATAAAACATAACTGTCTGCACTATTACAACTTGTTGTGTATCTAGACATAATTTTACTATTGTCACAACCTCAGGATTGTTTACTGATAGAGTTATGAAATAATAAAGTCATTTAAAGACTCAAAACTTGACATTAATTTATGGAAAGACTGAAAATAGGTAGGACAGAAAAGGTATCACCACAGGAACTAAAAAAAACAACCCAACAATCCCACACTTAAAAATCTCTGGAATCTTCTTCTTGCATTCTTGTTTTTTTATATAAGGTAACTTTCTTTTCAAGCCCTATTTTAGACCTCCTTAACAAGACCTACTGCTCTTAATACCTCTTTGATCATGCAAAGTAGCTAAATAAAAAAAAACACCAAACCATAGTTCATCCAATATCAAGAAACAGATGTTAAGTCAAATCTGCTGTCTTTGTTCAATGTATTGGACAATATTAATTATGCACATCAAATCACATCGGAAGAACCAAAAGCAAATACTCAGCTTCTGTTTTTTTCCTTGGTAATATAATATAACAGAATTAATTTCTTAGCCATTCAATTGCTTTAAAAGAACTGTGATGTTTTCTAAAGTTTGCCAGTGAATATGAGGTGCTTCTTTACACATAAACTCTGGAAACTGAGAAAATACTGCACTTCACTTGGAACCTTGGTGTAGTCACTAGCAACACTTCTAGCAATTCACCTAGCACCTGGCATGTGCCAGGCTGTATTTCTCTTACCATAATTCCTTTTATGTGCCTATAAAATTCAACACAAGGAGACTGCATGAAATATTTTGCTTTATTCATCTATTAATTTGACAAACATAAGTGATAGTAAGTACTTGTGAAAAGGTCATATTACTTTACCAAACAGATTAGTTTCTTTTGGGTAGGACAAGATATTTCCAGGGAAATGAAAACTGCCCAGGGAAAAAAGAAGCTAATAACATGTTTTCCAAAGGCTCCGGTCTTCTTCTTACTTCTTCAAATAGAGAACCTACTGCAGCAGAAATAAATGTAGCAACCTCCTAGCTATGTCCCTGTCTGCTACTATTCACTTTCTGTGCCTTTTCCATCTCTGATATGCACTGTCTCACCTTTTTCCATTATTCTCTGGTTCCTCTTTGGTGTATTGACAACAGTGGAAAAGTTCTCTTTCAAATTGTGGGATAAAATCAGCAATTATAAAAATATCCTTCTCTGCCGTTAAGCTAAAGGGTAGAGGACCATGGCCTCAGCACCTCAGTCCGCAGTCCAGAGTTTTAAGCTACAGTTATTACTGTGAATTTGAGCTTGGGCAATCCTCTCCAAACCAGTGACGAAAAGCTTTCAAAAGCTTTGGGTGGAGGAAGAAACATACACTGGAATAAGAACATAGCTACCTTAGAGACTTGCTCATTAGCAAGGATTCCTAAAGGGATAAAATATGACATCTCACTTTCTGCTTCTGTCTCCTCTGGAGTCCATTGAACCAAACCGGAAACTTAAATCTAATAGACTGACTTTTCTTTCCTCCCTACATCTCTCTGACTCTTTTGTCTTTGTTTTCTTTTCTTTTTTTCTTTTTTTTTAATAACTAAAAGTGAAAGCTACCCAATGAATCTTGCACATAATAACACAGTTCTTCTTAATCCTTAATCTTTTGCCACATATACGGTGAAGTCAGAGGTGAATTTTGCCACAGCTAATGAAAACAGGCTGAAGCCCATATCTTTCTTCTGAGCTAATTTTCAGCATGTCCAAAATGATTTTGCAGTTATTTGTTCAACTGTCAATACATTTTTTCTCTAGATAAATTGTAGTTCATCTGGACTAAACAAGTATTAAAAAAAAAAGGAGGATTTCAAAAAGCAAAAAAATTTCTAGGCCAAATATTATTTTATTCTTCTTGCATCTTATTAAATTCTGATAGGTGCTGTTAGATAAATAAATAAATAAATAAATCTCAAAAAAAAAAGCAATACTTGGGAAATATTTCATCTGCTGCTCAAGAACAATATTTAACAAAAATACTTGCAGCCAGTAAATTTTTCTGCTGCTGAGAAATGTGAAATACTTTCTTGCAACTGTCAAACAAATACGCCATCTGAGAACATCCTTCATTGCTCTTCCAAGTCCTCAGTATTACCCCCAGTGGTCTAGCAGGCAATCACAATTTTGAAACATGAGTTTAATTCTAATTTCTCTGTTATTATATTGACGGAAGACCAATAAAAACAACTCTATTTGGAACCTGCAGTAAACTCATCCAGTAGATTGAAAACACTACAGCTCAAAGGTGCCCCCATAGAGAAATAAAATAAAAACAAAGAAATTTTAGAAGCAGCATGCTCATATTTCTTCACATGTTCAAGAGTTACTCTGACTTTCTGGGGCCTACAGGAGAGATGGGGAGGCACTCTTTATCAGGGAGTGTAGTGGGAGAACAAGGGGTAATGGGTATAAGCTAAAAGAGGGTAGATTTAGACTAGACATTAGGAAGAAATTTTTCACTATGAGGGTGGTGAGACACTGGAACAGGTTGCCTAGAGAAGCTGTGGATGCCCCATCCCTGGAGGGGTTCAAGGCCAGGCTGGATGAGGCTTTGAGCAACCTGGTCTAGTGGAGGGTGTCCCTGCCCATGGCAGGGGGGTTGGAACTGGATGATCTTTAAGGTCCTTTCCAACCAAAACCATTCTATGATTCTATGATTCTATGATTCTATGAAATAAGCAATTATTTGTGCTCTGGACAATTTTCTGTGTCACATTCACTGATAAATACAACCCTCCATTATGTGAATTGTCATGTAAAGCTATTGACCTTGAAATAAGGAAATAAGGTCCAGCTATTACAACAGGTCAAAGAAAGTTGCTTTTTTTTTTTTTTTAAATCGAATCCATACTGTGTAAGCCATACAGTGTTGCTCACCACCTTGTTTTGTAGTGACTCCCATAGAATCTGAAGAGATGTTTTGGTAGTGTAAGACCTAGTATTCAATGCAAGAGTGACAGAAGCTGGAAAGAAGTAAAAAATATCTTCTGAATGCAGGACATGATGAATGGACTTAAGAATGTCAGGATTCATAAAATTATTCTTCCTAAACTGTCTGGTCAATTGTCTTAAAACATTTATGTTATGTTCACCATTGTAATCAGTGGCTTTTGATTAGAACATTTACTAATACGAAATTTTCACTTTTTAATTTTTAAAAGAAAAGTTGACCACATATTTTTTGGAATTTCAGAAATTCTCAACATTCAATTCCCTTTGAATTTACTTAATCTACTTTGGACAATCAGGCAACAATTGAAGTCTTTTCTCTATTTAAGACCTGGTTTTCTACTCTGGTTGAACTCAGTTCTCCATTCCGTTTTGTGACACATATTATTGTTGGACATATAACAATTGCCTTAAAAATTTATAGTTTTTCAAATGGATCTGAATTGACCTCTCCTCTATTTCCTTCCTGGTCCAAAACTATCATGAAACAAAACAAGCATATTTTTCCTGTCAGGACTTTTCTGTATCTTCCTAAAGTACTGGATAACCTTGAATGTGTGCTTTACATTTGTATTTCCAAACACCTGAAATACACAATCCTCTGAAGGTTCAACCTTATTATTTAGATCATTAGATCATGGAAGTTCGAATAAGTTTCCAAACTTCCTGGACCCTGATTGTACTACACTCAAAGCTGTTGATGTTATTTACCTCATGTTATCATACACCACAAAGAGTGAGATTCAGATCCAGGTTCTGGTACCAAATACCATTTAGGGTTTCTAAAATTTGTTGACTTTATATTATCAGTCTAAGCTCCCAGTGGAAATCAAATCTTCAGAGTCAGCGATATTTAAAAAACATATATACACACACATATTTCTAATATTTTAAAAGTTCTAGGCTACCCTGCCTGGCCTCCACCTTCCTCTGAAGAAGTGCATGGGAGTCACTTGTGTCACTATGCCACATGTATCAGATCCACGCAGACAGCTCAGATACTCTGGGATGTTTCAAGTGGCAACAAACATCTTTATCTAGATAACTGAATTGCTACCATACTAGTTAGTCTGTTGAATCATTCTGCAGGTTCTCTATACTCTGTTATACACAGAATCTTAAAAGTCAATATATCTAGTGTTAAATACTATCAAAAGTGTAAAAATGCAATTCCTGCTAATGCATGTTTACAAGAAAGCAGGTGATGGTCTCCCCACTAAATTTCAATCCTTTACCTTAACTTCAGATTATTTCTGATGAAACTAAATTTCACATGACATACTAAGAAAATGAACTTCACTTGCATCCTTGAATGGGCTTCATACTGAAGTGTATGTAAGTTAGCAAACCATAATTTAAGTTTAGGAACAACAGTTAGCTAATTTTTAGATTTGTGTGCCTTTAATTATTGATTTAGTTGATGTTTATTACTTAATATTAAATAATATTTTATGTTATTTAATATTTAATACTCTATTAATAAATAATACTGACAAATTCATCCTAAGAGAAGAGACTCATAGACTGCAATACAAATTTTGTGAAGCTCTTTCTAATGTGACGTGAAAACCAAACACATGCACACACAGGTATTGTTTCATGCTGGCCTTCATAATGAAGGGCTGATGATATTAAATATTTGACTGGATGGGCCAATAATTATTTTCTCTGTATTAAGTTCCATTATTTTTCCAATACACTTACACAATACTTGATTTTGCCCAGATATTTTCCATATTTCAATTAAAAATATTAATTTTTTGCTTTACAGTGGTTCTCTTACTGTCCTCCTTTAACAGGAAAGGTAATTTTAGCTTACGCACAAGATTTTGAAGCAATTTTAGCATTAAGAGCTACTGAAACATATGGCTCAATGTTTTTCTTGTCTTATGCAACATCAGTTTTATATAATGCATATTTTCCTGAAGTTGTTAATCATATGAGACAATGCTTATTTTGCAATTTTCTTAATCCAGGTTTTTGGGAGTGGGAAACTAGTTTAACATGAATGTGCGTAATTACTGAGACCCATTGTTACTTTGCTGATTAGCAAGCCTATAAGCTGACACTTTAAGATCAATCCAGGACAAGAGCTTTTCATTCATGGTCTGTTGTAAACAAGGGTTGTTTTCCTGGCCCAGCTCAAACCTATATGCTGTGTAATGGAACTGGTGAGAATCTTATCTCCCCCTCATCAATGAATGAGACAAGGTCACAGCCTGGACAGTATAGTTCTTTTCCTGCTACTTGAATAATTTCCTGTAATTATAAAACAAAAAATGATAAAGAACTGGTCACATAGTTATTACATGTGGATGAATTTAATTTATGTTTACATTTCATTTTGCACTTGGAGTAGAAATGTTTATAAGAAAAAATCCTTCATTTTCTAGTTATTGTTAATCAATGCTGTAAAGGCAAAATATATTTTAAATGTGGACAGAAAAAAAAAGAAATATGATAGAATACCAACTTGTCTTTCAAACTATCACTACCATGAAAGTGGTTTTGTTCATGGTGGTGGATTATTTAACTGTCAGCTGTATTCTGTATGAAAAGGTCCAATTTTGGAAACTCTTTAATAAGAAGGTATATAAGACATAGGGACAGATAGGATAGTAATTAGTATGGCATTTGTACTGTGTTACCATCAAATCTGATAAACAATTTTTTTTATTATGAAGAAAACTTTTAAGTATATTGTAGTAGATATTGAAATCAGAATTATTAAAATAATATACACCAAAATCATAACCATACCGTCTTTGATGATATGTATCTTCAGAGAGCAACTATGAACTTTCCTAGTAATCTGTATGTAGTTAAGTATCTGTAATTTTAGTTCAGCTGTTCTTCAAAACAAAGGGGGATATTAATCAGAATATAAAACTAACCAGACTAGTTTTGAGTTGATTGGATTATGTTTTTTAAAGCCGCAGTTATCTACAGAAAATAAATTTTTTTCATTCTCTGTTTTGTTTCAAATTTCAAATATCATTAGATTAATATTTGAAATAGTTCTTTCTCATTTTCTCATATCTGAATACTGTACAAATGCCAGAGACAGCTTTGCTACTTAAATGTGGTCAACATTTATTACTCTATACATATATTGACAGTAATAATTAATTGTAATATTGAGCATCTTTGGGATATTCCAAAAGAATCATAAAATCCCAATGAATAATATTCTCACCCTCTGCATATGGGAACTGGAGGCACTGAGGGGAAAATAATTTGTCCAAAATTTCACAGTAAATTAGTAACAGAGTGATGACTAGAACAGAGATTTCCTGACTCATATCTCTGCTTTAACCAGAAGATGACCCTGACTATGTGAGCAAGGAGTTCTAAACACACGTTTAGAATATATGTATATTCTGTAAGCAGAATGCTTTGTGTAAAATTATTGAATTTAAACAAGAAACAAACTTTTTTTTTTATTAAACAGATAAATTCACTTTAAAAAATGGAAGTGGAAAGAAGGGTAGAGAAAGAGATGCTCATTTTAGAGATTTTCCTCTTTCTAACGACCATTCTGGAGGTGCAAAACATAAGAGTTCTCCTGTCTTTAACCTTTAGTTAAAAACTGTGTTAGAATGCATGACAAGTGGAGTCAGGCAGAGGACTACACATATGGCAAGGTAAGTTTGGATCTGAGGTAAGAACTTCTAGAAGAATATATTTGAAAACGCAATTGTACTGGTTTTAAAATATTATATCCACTCACTGCCTCAAACCCCAAGCAGCAATGAATTTATTGCCCCCTTCACTGGAGACCCATTTATAAGAAATATGGTGGCAGAAACATCTCTCAGTTTTTCTTCAGAATTGGTCCTTTAGGATACAGAATTAAGTACAAGAAATTTTATTGCTGGTTTATTTCCCATGTAGTTTTCCCATGGAGATCAGATGCTGACCCAGTCTGAAAATTCCATACTTCTATGATTAGCCTTCATTTTTTCTAAAACATTTTCTTCCATAAATATTTGTCCAATTTTTTGATGCAGGTATAAATTAGAATTGTTCTAAGGAATATTATTTGGAGGACTTTGGAGCAATAAAGCAAGGTATTTAACTTTTTGAAACTAACTGATTGTCCAAATGGGTTGTGATGTAACAGGAAAGTTCCTACCAATTTCAGTGAGCTGTTAAAAGCATATGGCTAGGTTATACTGTTACACATCAGTTTTGGGACTGTGTTCACCCTCTCTCCTTCCATCGTAGTGTTGTGTATTCTCTTGATACAGCTTTTTTTTTAACATTTGTTTCATAAGGGTAGGTGCAAAATTTCCTTTTTTTTTTTCTTTTTTGATCCAGTAAAATTGGGTTCCCATCTTCCTTGGCGTCCCAAGAGCTAAAAAAATTTAAAAGCAACTGAATAAAAAAGAAAAATAAAAGTAAGTAATTTGGTCTGAAAATAAAATTTCAGAAGTAGAAATAAATCTATTTATTTTGTTATTTTATTTAAGAAGGATATGTTCTCTCAGTTTCACTTTTGACTGTTGCTTCAGCTAATCTTGTTTTTATGTGCCTCATATCTCAGTGCTATTGATTTACCTTGCACTTGGCTTTTTGCAGTACAGGGAGACACACCAAGTTATTTCAGAGAATCGAAATGGTAAAAAGAGAGAAGAAAAGTACCTTTCTTATACATGTACAGCAGCACTGAACTTATGACACCATGTCAAACTTAGCCCATGGCTATACTTGAACCATAATAAATAGTAAATGAAATTGCTGACATGAGGAAATGTAATTGCAGTATCTTCTAATCTATGTAGAAGACATTTTAGCTTCTGGGATAAATTTTCAAAAGTTCCTAAATAAAATAGAAAATAGAGATGGATGTATTGTTCCAGCTGGTGCTGATCTGGGTTAAGAGGTGACCACAGCCTACTGATAGTTCCTCATTGTCATCCTGCACACACGCTGCCTGCTGTAGATTGACACCTGCACCATCTGAAATTATAACTACAGAGGCAGCTGCTTCCCACATCCAGTTCAGCTTTAACAGTTCTAAACAAAATGTCATTTGTTTGCTTGTTGCTAAGTTTTGACAGAGCCAAGGGTGACGATGAACATACTAGGATGTGTCTTAAGATCTTATCTGAATGAGGACATTGAACTAGTTAATTTAAATGTCTGATAAGTTAAACTAGTGGAGTAGTACATTATGCCAGTGTAAGAGGACCACACATGCTGTTGGATCAATAGATCAAATATCTGTTTAAAAATGTATTATTGTCAAATTTATTTTAAAATGTTTTATTATAAAATAAAACTGAACAGGCATCTCTAGAAGGCAATCCCATCAGCTGTCAGCAGTCAGCAACTAAAGATTTTTCTGAGGCTACACCTGGACCATCATCTTAAATTATATGTCTGCTCAAGACTAGGAGCAAGTAAACAACATCCAGCATCTGTGAGAGATATTCCAGCACAGAAGTATACTTTCCAGGGAAGCTGTATAATCTCAATACAGTTTGTCCCATTTTGATCCTGAGGAGGTATGTATTCATCTTAATGGAAGTTGATTAGCTTGCCAGGCTTGGCCCTAGACTTCTCAGTTTGGGCCACCAGCTAGAAGAAGTTGTTTAGGTGGAAAGTCCACAAAATTGTTCCTTCCCAGGAGGAGGGACAGATGGAGAGTCAGTCATGCCACTGCAGTGACATGATTGTATGCAGGCCCCGATGACTCAGGTGCTATGTTGTTAAATGATAAACATCAAAGCCTGATGTACAGATATAGTGAAAACACTGTGTTCTTACCAGTTTCTGTAAGAGATTTATCTTATTTTTCACATGAAGATTATACTATGAGATAAAAGTATTGCCTTTGCCAGTAGTGTGATGTTCAAAATGGAAATCACATGAAAATACAGCACTTTCAAATAGTAAATTGTGACATCATCATAAACTCTCTGAAAAACAATATTAAGCATTTTGATTTTTGCATGTATATTCTTGTATAGATGAAAGGTGTTACTACCTATGCAATTTTTCCGGGATCAACTCACAGATCCTTTAATTGCTCATAATTTTTTTTCTCATGGCCAAAGGATCTCAAAATATCCCAAATAAGAAGTGAGTTGCAACTGAAGTATCCTCTAAGGTCACATTTTATAAAGAAAATCCTGGTAGAAAGAGGTATTGCATTATATTCCCAGAACAAGCAATCTTTTTCAGTCCCTAAAAGAAATTCAGTGGCTTGCTGAGAAGAATGGTAGCCATGCCACAGTTATTTAAAAACTTGTCTTCACTCTGCTGCCCAGTAAATCAAGCAGTGGTAAGCAATCTGAAAGGGAAAACAGTTTGTCCCTGTACTCTGAAAGTGCGGTGTAAGCATCAAGCTGGTAAATTCTAGTGTCATTAATCTTTTTCTACAGGGCTCCCTGTCACCGTCTCTGTGTTGGCGACACATACTCAAGTCTGCATTGAGAATGAAGAACCACTTTGCATTGTTTTAAAATCTGTCTAGTTTCATGGTTGTAAAAGTTCTCTTTTTTACCCTGGTAAAATCAAAACAACTGGATGATAACAGATCACACATTTAGCTAGTAGAACTGTTCTCACTCCTCTGCTACCTCAAGAAATATGCACGATGACAATATAAACTTACATTAAAGTTTGGCAGGTCTTCAAGCAAGGCATTAAGAAAACAAAGGTACATCTGTTTAATTTCCATTTACTGTATGGACTCTGGTGTCCATACAGTAAATGTCCTTTTATGTTTCCTTTATGTCCTAAACCTTTATTTCTAGTTACTACTGCCTAAAAACAATACAAATTGAAGTGATTAATATCTAATCTATCTTTAATTGTCCCTTTATTAACTAAAAAGCATGTAAATAGTATGATTATACATTAATTTTAAAATGTAGCCTTCTCCCCAGTCCTCCATTCTCTCTGAGCATGACCCGCTTTGCTCTCCCCAGTGGAAGGGTAACGTAAACAGCACAGTAAAAGCACCAGCACAAAATGTTTTAAAATCCTAGGATGATATCAATGAGTGGGTTATCTATGTAGAGTACTAAATTTATTTCTTTGTAGTATGCTGCAGAGCTCCCACAATTCAGGAAAATTTAACTGAAGACAATTATTGGAAGAGATGAGCCATAGCATAGAAATTACGTTATTCTTGTCATTGGATAGATAACCTGGGCACCAGTGAGTTTTGAAGAAAAGACCACTATTGTTCTTACATACTAAAAATGTACATTAAAAAAAATATCTGAAGTTTTGGGGAGGCAGCACGTCTTTCTTCAACCTACCACCAGAGTCACCAGGGGAATGACTGAATGGAATTAAGCTGATGAAAGACATACCATATGAAAAACTTGAGAATGTCAGAAATTGTGTTTGATCCTCCATCTTCTCGAAAGATAAACAAACAAGCAAACAAATAAATAAAGCTTAACAACATTTGACAACATTGGCCCTTTAATTTTTGCTTCTGAAAATGCTTAGCTTAAACATGGAGTAGTCAAAAATCAATACAGACATAAATACAAACACAACATAATAATTTATCAGTTTTCAGTATGTCCCAGTGAGTGCAAGGATCCAAAACTCCAGAGATTAAAAGGATCAACAAGAAAACCCTGGTCTCTATCTTTTTGTTAAATTATTTTTGTCTGTAATTTGAATTTATAACATGAACATTTTTTCTTTAACTACTTATGGATTATTAAATTTAGTTTCTTCATGACTGTGTGACAAAAATTTCTCAGACTTTCAACCTCTAAAAGTATAATAAATTTGTACTCCTGATAGAGGCTATGTTTTCCTTTTAATTAAGATAACTTAAATTAGTAGAAATGCAAACAATAAGGAGAATATAGTTGGAATACTGTATAGCACTTGATCAAGTAAAAAAGAGAAGGCATTCAAGAAAGATCAAATTAGAAACCTTGGTTTGCCTGAGTTACCAACCTACCTAAATATTTCCCACCAAAATAGATATAATACCTGATCTTTTTTAATCTTTTAATTAGCTAAAAATCATGAAATAGTAGTGCAGTTGTAATGGAGGTAAACATGTAGAAAGAAATAATTCAGATTATCTTCATATAATTCAAATCAGATTTGTGCCAACTCCCTGGATTTTTTTTCGTTCAATAATATTGTGCACATTAACTGTATGAAAAATAATTTACTCATACATATCCTAGCATTTTTTTCTTTGATTTATATGGAAATATCATGCATCTTCAGAGCAATGCAAAACAGGAGGTAGCTCTTCATTATAAACATTAACAGTTCATAGAGTTAAATAATAATAATGATGTCTCTCTTAGATAATCAACATGAAAACCTACAGAAATATAGTTAACAGGACCAGGCTAGACCTAGTCTGAAGTAAAAGTCCCAACATAAGGGATAGCTTATGCAGTCAAGAACACTGAATGACAAAGATGCCACCACAGAATACAAGGATGAAATTTTCATTCTGCTTAACCTCCTCTGTAGTTAACATTGCAATTTAAAATTAAAATATATTCATTTTATTGAAATGTATTTAAGAAGTTATTGTTGTGTACTCATTGCACTAACGTGGTAAAAAAGAGAAAAAAATGAACTGAATAGATCACATACCAGAAAATACATTGTTAGGGAATTAGGGCATGTATCTATGGTGACATGCAAGATACTACTTCAAAATGTCATTTTTTAACAATGAAATGTTGAAATAGCTACAGCTAGAAAAATGCTTCAGGGAAGGTAAGTTATAATGGTTCATTGTGCTTTGTGACATCTCTTTGTAGAACATAATTTTAAAGAAAGAAGAACATTTTTTCTTTATTATTGTGTTCATTTTTTTCCTCAAAGAAGGTCTTACAGTGTGAGAGAATTTTAAACTGTTGCCTTGGATTGTAGGCTAAATTGCACCATTGGTAGAGCTTGGTACCAAAGCCAAAGTACATCACGGGAAACAGTGCAGCTACCCACTGTTCAGGTGTGTTTTGATTTCATATTTAACTTGTAGCCAGGGGTAAAGTCTGCTCACATGTTCCTCATCCTATTCTAGTGCATGTCAAACTGGTTTATTTGGTATCTGGGTGTGGAGGAAAGGCTGATTCTCTGCTGAACTCCTGTGCAATTGCAGTATGTCCACAACCACAACACTCAGAAATTTATGTTCCCTTGAAATCTGAAAAAAGACGGTGTGTTTGTTGTCCTGACACCTTCATCCATCATACATACATCCATAAACTATTTTTCTTCTGTGTTCATACTCTGCATAATGCTGCTGAGTTGCTTCTTCAAAAATGCATTTCTGATCTGATATGTTGATATTTCAACATGTTTGTATCTCAAACTGAACTAAAAATTGGGAAATGGCAAAATATGTCATTTAAAATCAGCTAAAACTTTCCAGTCAAAACAGACATTTGAGTACAGCCTAGCAATATAACATCTCATAGGTATCACAACTGTGACTCCACTTTGCTCTCTCCTGTATATGCAGTCTGTGGAATATGTATGTATATATATACAGTCTGTGGACTGTATTTTCTGGATAGTCCATATTTTTCATGATACAGATGCCACAGGTATTAAATTAGCTCATTCAAGATGGCAGCTTCTGAAGCTGATAAAGCAGTTGGTAATAGTAAATTGAGTCCAACAGTGTGTCATGCTGGTAAAACAAAACAGAATTTTGAATTCTGGCTGATCCAATATAAAATGTTACTTCTTGGCTTTCTTTGTATTTTGACAAAGTCACTCTTTTTACGTGGAAATCCTAAGCTTTGATAAAATGCATTTAAAAGAATGTGCGTAATAGCAAACTGTTATGTTTACATTTTTAATCAGGCTTGATTTATTTCTTGTTGGTAATCAACACATTTTTGTCATTTAAGGTGACAAACAGCAATGAAAACTGCTTGCATCTTATTCCTTTGAAAGGTAATAAGTTCAGATGACTTCTTTTTAATAACAGTGAAAAGCAGTTGAGTAAGTGTATTCACTTGAACACGTTAAGGAAACATTACTGTTAGTTTCACTTGTGATTTTACAGGATATACTGCCTACGATTACATTCAGCTTTCTTCAGAATGCTAATTTAAGCCTAAAGATTGCCCAATAAAGTTTTTAACAAGCTGAAATATTACAGCTAGGTTAGGGAAATTCTCCTCTCTAACTGCCCGTCTGTTTTACTTCTGGAGCATGCTCTCCAGCTACCCCCTTTTACACACTCTCACCACATCCCACTGCATGCATCCCCTGCCATTTGCACTGCAGTGTAAACCACAACTTAAGCTGATTTGAAAACATCTTTCCTACTCTTCCATGTTGTATTTGTGTCAAATAAGTGATGCGTTGCACGCTGCGAGCTAGTAAGTACTGCAGCCATGTATCTACACAGGGATGCACAGAGACATGGCTGCAGGCAACCCCAACAACTAGGGGCTGAACTTGGCCCTTGACCCGGCTCCTCCCAGGGCATCCCAGAACGGTCTCAGCCAGACATTGTACAGACTGCAAGGGCCTATGGGAAATACATGTTCAACCTAAATATTTGCAACACCTACAAATGTGGAGCTGTGGCAAGCTCCTCTCTATCGGTGTTCCAGATTTGGCAACTCCTAACAAATTTTTTATTAAAATAGTATAATTAATGCATAAAACACTTTGAGTTGTCAAAATCATTACTCTAAACAGCTCAAAGCAGATTTCATTAATTAATTATTACAACACTGTTTTAATGGGATGTTTGCAATTTTACTGCCTAACATGGGGACTGTACAGTATTTTGTTAATCAAAATCAAATCAAGGTACATCCCTAGGAACAATGAATGCTGTAAGGTCAGTCTTCCAGTGTGTATGAGACTATAGTTCAGAAAGAGGTAAGTTTAAAATGGAGGTAGGGATACTGGAAGATGAAAAGCTCAAAGCAAATATCTCAGTTTAATGCGGCAGTGAAAATAGTAAATGCCATTCTAGGCTACATTACACGAAAGAGCTAACTCTAAATCAGCCAGAAAGCAGATTAGAAAATGGGTCTCCCACATGTCAAACGAGTCTTCAAACCGTATGTTATTCTAAAACAAGTCTCCTTGAACCTTTTTATTGGAACTAAATTATTTCTAAGACAGAGCACAAATTGTCAAAGCCTCCAAGGCTCTCAGACACTGAACTGAGAGAGAGTTTATCTGCATTTTCACACTATTGCAATGAATGTTTATATATTAATAAACTGCAAAACAGAGCCAACAGAGAAAATATGGAACATCTCTTACATGTGCAGACTGTGTACCTCATAACATCTGATAAATGGCAGTTGTGGTTTCATGTTTCATCAGGCAGAAGCCACACTGGCTAGCTGAGAATTTTTGTTCTTAACACGTAGCTAAAAATAGGATGTCACATCCTGTACTGTCAATCTAACCCCTAATAAGGATGATTATTATTTTACCTAAAAGCTTTGGCATGTTCAAATTGCATAGGTAAGTTGTTCTGAGACAATAAAACTCTATTTTTCCAATTAATTCAAAATATTTTTTATTATCTTTGCTCAGAAGGTGGTGTCATCATTTAGCATAAGTGATATCATCACAGAAAAACTGTCTTTCTCTGTGGAGATACTATATGACAGCTCTAAGAGGGGTTATTGTCATTGGAAGACATGTCTCATTGTGAGAAACAGAGAAGCTCCACTTACATCAGCAAAAATTATGAGCTGACCGGCCCAGGTTAGTGAATTTTACATGGTACTCAGTGAGGAGAGAGAGCTCTCAAATCAAGAAAAGGGATAAGAGAATTTAACAGCTGAAAAAGAAGCAAGACAAATAAAAATGGAAATAGTGGAAATGTCAAACAACAGACATATTTTTGCCATTCAGGATTGTAACAGCTTTGAAACGAATATGACACATACTCTTGTCACCTGGGGTCTTCGATTCAAGCTTGTTTTATTTCAGTGACAAGTTATGGAACTTGATACTGACGTTGCTTGGTGAAACTCCGTGCCTGGTACTATGCAGGGAGTCAGTTTTGATAAAAGTAGGTCTCCTGGCCTTAAAACCTGAAATCTAAACTCACTTCAAATTAGCAGGGCAGTAATGTTCTTGCACGCCAGGAGGATTTGATTCATATTTAGTTGAAAGATCTTCAGTGTTATGTTTTTTCATTTTCTGTTACAGTAGATCAGGGCAATGTGTCTTCCTTGCTGTGTATGGAATCATGCGGAATGATCGTTATTGCTAGTAGTATCCGGGACCCACCTGAAAAACAGTTATGCTAGATATATTGTGAAAAATAATGACAAATGAACACATTCTCTGTCCCAGAAAACAGAGTGTGAGGTTCGGACCTTTGAACTAGTTGCAATTCATTCAACGTACAGTCAACTTAATAAATGAAATTTAAGGAAATGCTTATCTATCCACCTGGGCAAAACAAAACAGTGTTTGAATGCCTTTAATGCTTGATCTCTCAGAAACAACTCTTTATGTTATGCGATAATCTAAATAGTTACAAACAGAAGGCTCTTTAAGTACCATTCATGTGGTTCATACTGATAAATATCCTTTGTGGAAACTGAAGTTGATTTATCACCTACTGAACACGAAAGAATGTATTGTTTGCTGAGCAAAAAAGAAGAAAAAGTCTTAATTTAAGGATTAAGATGGGCTATATTCCATTCATTTTATGTGTTGGGGTAGGCCTGTGCAATGCACGCAATATGTTTTGTTAACAGAAATATTTTTAACGCACAAGGTAACTGCAGCTGAAAAATTTTTGTTTTGAGTGAAAAAAATGCCATTTTTACACTATTTGATTCATGGTTGAGAAGACTGAAGATCAACACGTCTGGTTGTAATCTTGAGGTATGAGTATGTGAGACACACTATCCTTTTGTTTTAAAACATAGGAACATCAAGGATTTTTGTTTACTTTTAGCCAAAAATACACGTGCTTAAGAAGCCCTAGATTTCTTTTTCTTTCCATTTCTTTCCCTGTTAAGATACCTGTCTTCTGGGAACAGATTCAGTTGCTGGTTTATTTTCCATGAAAGTCATGAATACTTTTTTATAGCAATAAATGTTGACTCACAGCTGATGGAATCTCCAGCTCAGCTAAATTGTATCCCATGCTTTTTATTTACTAATCTTTCTCTTTTAATTATTAATGACCTTACAGTTGCGCTAAGCAAAACAGTTTAAAAAGTGATGGAAGCTACACAGTCAAGAGTATGATAAATAGTTGGACCGGTGAAATAGAACATCTCAGCAGGACAGTGTGACGGCAGATAAGCATTAATATTTGCTAATCAAAATCAAATCAAGTTGTGGCTCTGCCAATAACCGCCAATGATGTACTGCGTGCAGAAGAAAAGAAGCAAATAATACAGAACTCAGAAAACTTACAGCGAACATATCTAATGGACTATTAGAATCTTTTTAAGAAATTATAACCTGATTTTGACGTTATGAGACCGTAAAATGCTTCAGATTCAAGGCAGTTAATTAATTAACTACATTGACTCAGTTGCACAGAAAATGAATACAGATTAGACATTTTAAAGGTATTCCTTAAGAATTCATTGTACAATGCAAGGTACATCTGGAGTTAGTGGAATGTCCTACAGAATTGAATAGGGATGACATGAAGACATTTTTACATAGATAAATTACTTACTGTCTATAAAATTTATGGTTATTCTCTTTTTGTGTGAGAATTTTTAAACCTCTATTCAGACTTGTAATCACGACTTTTTAAATTATAAACAGGTGATTTGTATCAATAAAAATGTATAGACCATAAGGCTTTTACTAATATATACCATAATCAAATGATGTTAAAAAAATATTAACTAACAATTCACAACATAGCATTGCCCCATTTATTTGACAGAGTAATCTCAGTTATTTCTGTTTGATAAACCAAACTACAGGAAACAATTTAATCTGAGCCTTTTTCAAGACAAGCAAGTTAAAATCATTATTCACCTATTCTTAGACAAATTGTACTTTTACACGTAGCTTTTTGGAGCTCTTTAATATAAATAAATAAGTTGTCTCTTTTTGATGAATTTTAAAATAAACTATTTAAAATAGTGTAACAGAAGCATGCTTTATTAAATGAGCATAGTGAATATCTTCAAGACAGAGTCCTTCTGCAAGAAAATCACTGCAAGAACAACTCTCTCCTGTATGTAGTGGCAGGGTTTAAATATAACCTAGTCATAGAGCTAGTTAGACTTATCAAAAGCAGAAGATTAGACACATGGAAATCTTTGAATGCAGCAAATCAGAGAGACAAACTTCTACAGAGATTAATGGTTGATTGTCTTCTTAACTGAAACAAACTTCAGTGTGAACTCATATTTCCTGCAGCCTCTTCTCACTGCAATTTTTCCATCTCCTCCAATACCTTTTGTTAATTTTCCCAATGTCCCTAGCTTCTATCTGCATAGACTATCTATCTTTGCAGTGAATAAAGAGACAACATTCGTTTTGGCTTGTGCTATGTGTTTTTACTAGACACAGTACCCTCATTACTGAAGAGCTGAATCATAGAATCATAGAATCATAGAATCATAGAATCATAGAAAGGTTTGTGTTGGAAGGAAGCTTAGACATCATCTAGTTCCAAAACCCTTCCATGGGCAGGGACACCCTCCACTAGACCAGGTTGCTCAAAGCCTCACCAAACCTGGCCTTGAATACCCCCAGCGATGGGGCATTTGTAGCTTCTCTGGGCAACCTGTTCCAGTGTCTCATCACTCTCACAGTAAAAGATGTCTTCCTAATATCTTATCTAAATCTAGCCTCTTTCAGCTTGAAGTCATTATTCCTCATCCTGTCACTACACCACCTGATAAAGAGTCCCTTCCCATGTCTGCTGTAGGCCCCTTCCACGTACTGGAAGACTGCTACAAGGTTCTCCCGGGGCCTTCCCTTCTCCAGGCTGAACAACCCCAACTCTCTCAGCCTGTCCTCCTTTGCCAGGTGCTCCAGCCTTCTTGTCATCTTGGTGGCTCTCCTCTGGACTTGCTCCAACAGGTCCCTGTCCTTCCTGTGCTGAAGACTCCAGAGCTGGATGGAATACTCCAGGTGGGGTCTCACGAGAGTGGAGTAGAGGGGGAGAATCACATCCCCTGACCTGCTGGCCATGCTTCTTTTGATGCAGCCCAGGATACGGTTGGCTTTCTGGGCTGCAAGCTCACATTGCTGGGTCTTGTTACACTTCTCACCAATGAACACTGCCAAGTCCTTCTTGCCCCAGCTCAGAAATTTTAGGCTGCATTTGTGTAACCTGTGCAGGGCTGTCACAGGCATTGGAATAAAGATTTATGAGAAAAACTAATAGACAGAACTAGATTCCATGGCTGCTTAAACTTCATTTTCTTAGCTGAAAAAGCTAACATTTGAGATAGTTAAAGGGTTGTGGTACCTCTGAAGATAGGTAGCAGCTAACAGGCACAGTCTCAGAACTGGATTTTTATACGAAGGTATCTACATTGCATTTAAGTCCCCACAATGGCTTTGTTTTGGGTCAGAGACTCAGCTGTTTCTAGGAATTTAATCTAAGGCTTTTATAGATATTATGAAATTCTCACTGTTGTTAGTACTGGTTCACTTCCAGTTACTTCAGTAACTGTGGAAATGTTAGAGTGCAAAAAAAAACCAGCCCTCAGTAATACTTGACTTGTGTAAGGGTAGACATTACATTACCTAAAGACTTGCTTCTTTTTAGTGATCTCTTTCTAGAACTGTCTGTCTTATTGAAAAAAGCAGCAGCAACATCTGTACAATGTTGACTGAAAAAGTGTATTATGGATATTAGTAAATACTGGGCTATTGAAACTTTGTGGGAATGAGATTGATAAGTAGGATGAGGCAAGTAAATGTCTAAAGATCCTTATTTTGCAGTGAGTCGTTAATATGGCTTTTTAATCAAATGTAGATGCCTACAAAGTATATTCAGAGGAAACAACTGTGTATCATGTTGTTATTCAGATTATTACACACGTATGTTAGCAGTGCAATGATAATCATTGCTTTGTTAAATTTAGTGCAAAAGAATCTGGAATACTTCTTTCATCCACAGCAATCAAAGGAAAATCACAGACAGAAAATATTTCCTGTACTGAATGAAGAGTAGTTATTCCTACCTTTAGGAGATTATGTATGAGCATGTTTGTACCTATAAACTTTCTTGGCAGCATTTCAAAATAAAGGAACAAGCTCCCTAAAGTCTGCATGTTTCCTAATATTTACAAGTTTTATTCTTTCAGATGAGCTTTTAAAGCTCTATTAAAAGTACCTAGTTAAGAGAAAAATTTAACAGAATGCAAAAAAATGTCAGAGAAAATCACAAGAGTGAACAGCTGGAACAGAATCAGTCTGGTGAAAGTGATCACCCTTCCAAGACTTCATTATTAAGAAAATAATTATCACATAGTGGTTGCTGTGGTTATAAGGAGTCCAAATTATATCCCCGCGTGTTTCCACCATGAAAGACAACCTTAAAACCCATGACAGGATACACATAAGTAGAAGTGTATAGACTTCATGAATGCAGTTTTTCCCAAATTATCTCCAGTGTTGTCCTCCGTATTTTGGGATGAGTCTTTTCCTGATTTACCATCAAACAGGTGGATGGTCATCTATCATAACGAGAGGAGGACTAACACTAACAGTAGATCAGGTCAGCCATGAGCTTGTTTCCCTGACTATTGGAAAACTCTAAGAGCTGTGATTCTCCAACTTACCTGGACAACCTTTGCAAGTGCTGCATCTTCTCTTCCCCCACCTGCACAAGACTTCTCTAATGTTCAGTCTGAACCTTTCAAGCTGTTATTTGTGTCTGTTGATGGTAAA
>VZTO01011501.1:17161-74163 GCA_013400615.1 Syrrhaptes paradoxus | reverse complement strand
AAAAAAAAAAAAAAAAAAAAAAAAGGTGGAACCTCGTGAGTTGAGGTAACAACAGATTTTAATAATACAACAAGAGAAAAAGGAGAATATAATAATAAGACAAGATATAGAATACAATGAAAACACTGATACAATGGAAACCTCACCACCAAGATCTTCACAAAGACCCACCACCCCTCTCCCAGCTAGCTTCCCCTTATATCCCTGGCATGATGCCACCATGGTATCGAATATCCCTTTGTCTATGCCCACCTCCCAGCTTCTGTGAAAAATTAACCCTATCCCAGCTGAACCCAGGACAAGGGACAAGTATAATAATAGAATAATACATCTGTTCAGTCTGCAAATTTGATCATCATTGTTAATTCCCACTACTGTAGTTAAATGAGGGGGACAGATTTAAAAATTTAGCTAAATGAATATACAAAATGAACTGCAGCTGATTTTCACAAAGTGCAAATAAAACTCATCTCTTGTGCTTGGAAATGCACAGTTTTATTGGTGTAAATTGTTTGAATATATATATATATCATCTAGAGAAGAAATTACAGTGCTGTGACTTGGTAATACTAAGCTCCGTTTTGCCTTGGAGTGATTCAGATTTTTTTATTTTACAAAATGTAGCATATATTCTATGAAAGTATAATCCCATATGACCTTGAGTCATAACTGAATTTGTTAGGTATTTCCAATAACATTGTTTTTTTATGAAAACTGCAGGCTGTATGTATATAGTCCTGCACCTCTGCCAGTGGGTTTAATGATTCTGAGTTGCTGAATAATGCTAAGACCTTGTAGTTCAGCAGCAGCTTAATGCAAGGTATCCCTTATACTCTTGAATTACAGTAATTGTTCTTGAATTGTAATAAATATATGGAAAAAGTCTTTTGGTGGATGCTTATCAGAGAGCAGATTAGGTGATGTAAGTCCTCCTTTTACCTAAGAGTTACCTGTTCTTGTCCCTGAGAGTTAAATTGGTTGCAGTAAATTTTCAAGAATCAAAAATTAGTGGTTGTGGACAAATCCAGGGATGAGATGGAGAAAGATGATCAGGAAAGTTTTGTCTTGGAACCCTAGGTCTTTTATATGAAAACTGCTGATGAGCTGAGCAGTTAGGTAGGAGTTATGCGTCTGAGGAGACAAAGTGGAGGCAACCTCAAGCAGGCCTGAAGTCAGTACCACATTTATGTGAGCCAGTGAGTTTAAGATTGTGTTTTCCTATTCATTTCCTGTGCATTTGTCTGCATATAAGCTTATAAACATTATCTCACGGTACAAGGATGCTCTTCTGCTGTCTCTGGTCAGCCTGCATCAGAGAGATATCAGTAGTGATGACCAGGGCCATGTGGATCCAAAGAGTGAAGGGACTTATGAAAAAAAAAGGAACTAGACATTCAGTCTAGAGGGGAGTAAATGGATGAATTATTCTCTGAAATACTGAAGTGTAGGCATTTTGACTCCTTTGGATTTTCTGCATAAGTTTTCCCCATGATTGCTCTCTCATTGTGAGATCCATCAAGAGAAGCATCATGTCTGCCACTTGAAATGATTGTCCCCATGAAGACCAAAGGTGCAGTCTAGTTCTGAAACAAAATACACAGCTAAATAATCAACCTTTACTTTTAAATTGGATTATATCTGGGATAAAATTTGGAATATCTGGGTTCTTTTCTGCAGTTTGATCTTTTCTAGGAAGATTTTTGCTAGAACATAGCAAGTCTATTATCATCAATATTGGGCAGGGCACTCAAAGAGATGAGACTGCTATTGAGCAAGGCCATATATGGATGTTTAACCAGAAAGATGATCAACAAACTGTAGCCATTTCCTTGCTCATAAAACATGCATTTTTCCATAATTTACAGAACTGGCAACAACCCAATCAGAAAACGCTGAAGTAAACGATGAAGGTTATTTCTCCTCTTCTGTAGCACGTCCTGGATAAAGCAGCTTGTGTTTCCCACTGTTTTCACTGACACTCGTGTCACAAGAAACCCAGTCGCAACTATGCTAGAGCTAAAGCCTTCTCGACTTGTAGCTACTCAAATACGAGTCAAATGAGTCAAACGGAGAAGATCTGTTCCATAATGGACAGCAACAGTCAGAGCTGATGTCGTCATTTATTTTTTTCACAGCACAGTGGTGTTTTGTTTATTTTGTTTGGGATGAGGTGACGTTGCCAAATAATTCAATTGGAAAGGCAAGAATTACTAGCTAGACTAGCTAGTAAACTAACTGCCTTATACAACAGCAGTAGGGATGAACTTGAATCCTTGCTCTATGACTATAGCTGTGCTTATTAACTTCTCTGTTAATGGACCAGCTGCTGAACCCACTTTACTGCTAGTAAGGTACTGAGGCGCTGGCAGGGAAGAGTTCGCTTTACATTTGTAGTAAGAAACCTTCCACTGCTGCATCTGGATATAGTTACACAGGAAAATGAAGCGAATAGCTTAGACTGTTTCTCTCTGCTGGGCAGTGTAACACAGAGGGATCTGCTGAACATTTGGCCAGCTTTTTTTCAGAAACCAGCAAAAAGGAGCTGCATAACCACTGAATAACTTTTAAAATGAGGTGAGTGGCAGATGTTCCCTTTCATATGATTCCTTAATGTTTGCTTTGTCACTGGACAAGATATTAATTTAGGGAATTAGAAAAAAATAACTTCTTAAAAGCATAGTGTCCTAGTTCTTCAATTCATTGAGTATCCACCCAAGCTCCTGATGCTGCCATGACTAAACCTCCTTCTAACCTTCCCCCAAAATGACTGATTTACTACTGAATTGAGGTTGGAATCCAGACTGCTCTGTGAAGTTAGGTTTGCTTCACACAAATGACTATTTCTCAGAAACTGCTAACTTTGCCTTATAGTTTTTATGTAGTTTCCTGTATGTAGATGCGTTTTTCCAAATACCCAAACAAGAACAAAACAGTCTTTTCCTCTCAAAAGGGAAGAAACAATATTAAACTTTTTCAGCTTTTTCTTTTTAAGAGTGCTTGGCTGTGACTAGGACTCTTTGTGTCTGATTTCATAATATTTTCTGTTTTTTCAAGTTTCTGTATGGCTGGTATGATCTTAAACCTGGCAGAAACTTTGTATTCTTATGTATACATTTNAGTTCTCTTCCCCAGCCCTGGGGGAGGGTGGGAGGAGGAGGGGATTCTTTTTCCACCACCTTGTGATGGAGTGAGTTTAAACTGCATAACAGCATTTGGGGGCAGGACCGGGGGGAGAGGGATTCGGGAGAAAAAACATAAAAGAAAAATTTCTTCATTAGAAACAAGGCAGCATTTTATCCTAGAGAAATTTATTGAGCTGCTAATAGTGGCAGAGGACTTCCAGCTGTTTTGTTTGGGGTTTTTTTTGGCAAGGATTAGAGAGGCAGGTAAGTGTGCTTCGCTCAGGAAGGAAGGCTATGTGTAACTTCTGTGGGTCCTGCTAGATGACTTCTGGTTTGTGAAGCCTGCCCTCAAGGGATTGGTTTATTTGGATTTAATGACTCATGTAGATTTTTGGATCAGCTTTATTTTCTTTAGTGAACCAAAGGATGCTGTTTGATCCTGCAAAATGAAAGGGAATGCTTTGAGTATGCCTTCACATTCTAGAAATCAAAGGATTGATTGAATCACTTAAAGAGGGACAGGAAGATAAGTGCTGTTACTATGTTGCAGAGATAACTGTTCTGTGTCTTCCTGCAATGACTATAAAATGACCCTATTGATACCTGGGGCCCACATAATGTGGTTCAGGGATAGCTGAAGCACATTATTTTCTAACAGTTTGTCTTCAGGCGGTCACTTTAAAAAAAAAAAATCCTGTTTTACGTATTTTGCTTGGGGTTTTTTTTTGGAAAAAAATGGTCTTTACTTCAAAATGTATGAGTAGGGATTGAGGCAAAAGAGCATGTTGTTACTGTCCTTCTCACTTATTGCCACTGTACAAAGGATCTACCTGTTCCTCTTCTCTGTTTTCTTGCATAAACACATCTCCTCACTGCCACCACTCTTCTGCTGGCCTCTCCCTGCACTGTGTTCATTCTTACCTGATTTAGTCTCTTCACATACACAGCTGGTGAAGGAGTCTGTCTTTATCCAGCAGTTCTATAAATCATTAAGTAGGCTTAGATTTACATATAAAACAGCATGAAAGATGATAAGAGACTATGATGAACTTGTTCGATACAAGTCATAAGGCTTCCTCTACATAAATAAAAATAAAGAAATTAGCAGAAGGTTTTGGCATTCCTAACTGGTGAGCACTCAAAGGAAGGTGCATAGTTATCCAGAGGTACTGGAAGTTGAGTGCAAGATGAAAGATGTTGCAGAGAATATCAGTGACAGGAAAGGGAAGAGAAAGCTTTCAGGATTTGCACTGGTCTGACCTTTGTTGACTTACATGTGACAAGGTCTGAGTAACTTCTGCTTCAAACCTGACAGTTTGCTTCTTATAGATGACACTATGTTTTCTACCATAGGTGTGGACACGTTGTACCTTCGATAAACTGCATTATTTTTTTTAAAAAAATATTGCAGTACAGGACAAACAAATAGTTTTTGTTTAAGTATCTTGAAGATATGTGTTGCAGTTTATTTGGACAAAATACTAGCCTAAGCTGGCAAGGGACTAACATGACGCTCTTTCAAATGATGCCCACAAACTGGGAACTACTTATTCAAAACTCTGGACAGAATTTTACTGTTCTTGAGTTTCTACTCAAGGTCAAGCTGCTAGAATTGCATGAACATTTCAGAAGTCAAGCTTAAAAGGTACATATTTCTGAAGTTAATCCTGGAAAGTGTGGACTGCTTATAACTGATGCAGTGATATCTATACAAAAGGACAAGATTATTCACAAAACAGAACCGCAGGAACTAGGAGGACAGAAAGATTACTGATTCCACACCCATTGACACACAAGATTAGCTTCCTGTTTTGGGCTTAAATTTATGGGTGGCAGGAGAAGGGCAGGAGGTTGGACATCTCTTGCCTGTGTTTTTTGTTCATAAAAACTGCTCCATCTGCAAAAGATGCATGCCTCCTTGACCTGCCTTTTTCGTCTGAGTTTGTAACCTGGGTTCGTTGACAGGAAAACAGTGATATTTGTAGCTCCATAATAAAATTTCACATGTATTATGTCACAAATACATAAATGAAGTTTAATCAGTGGTTTAGTTTCATGTCTGATAATGACAGTGCAAATCTTTACATTGTTAACATAGAACTGATATGAGTGGAGCACCACGCATTTGAAATGCTGCCTTTGGTTTCCTGGAGACTTACAGAGGCATTCATGTGCTGGTAATGCAAAATGTGCAACCTGAAGACTTCCTTTAATTCCATAAGGACATATTTGAATATTGTTATTTTAATTTTTTAAAAGAAGTAAAGCACCTGCAGTATAAGGTCCAGTCAGTTTTCAAGTACCAGGTTGTCAGCAATCGAGCTCACTTTGAGACAGAGTTTTAAGGAAACTCAAATGCCTTTCACATAGGTAGCTCCATACAAAAAAAAATCCCCTGGTGCTATGTCATGTAGCCAGAAGCACATAAAGGGTCACAGTAAGTGTATCTAGATGATCTGAGATGTGATCTGATTGAAGGTAGCTCGATAAACATAATAATACCAAAATAATTGTTATGAAAACCCCACCACAACAGAAATACCTTTGCCCTTTGTGTTAGAGAATACGTTAGGTATTTGACTAAACACAAATATGGTGTGGAACACCACTGTTGTCTAAGTGTGCTGATTGGCCATTTTGTGTGTGTGTGCGATTTTCTTCATCATTGATCACTTCTCCCAGGAGATGCTATCAGAAAATGTAATAAGAAGAGGAAAAAAATGTCACCTAGCAACCGAAGCTTTATGAAGAAAAGTTCCACACTGACCAGCAGAGACAGAGACAGCTGGGGAGTTGGGAGGAGGCATGAACAACAGTGAAAAGGCTGCTTGTCTGATGCTCCAGCGCTGACCTCAGCCCTGTTATGGTAGGTGCTCTGGGCACAAAGTTCATCTTAAAGGAAGTTTGGAGTTTCTGACAAATTGGGTTGTGTAGAACTTGGTCTGCAAAATAGGGCTTTATTTTTTCCTGACTTTCAAATATGGATTTAAAAATTATAAAACCTTAAATCATGATGGGGTTCTACATTTTAATTTTATAAAGACAAGAAGCAAACTTGAGAGGAAAGGGCATTTTCCCTATCCATCTCATTTACCTCTTTTATCCTTTCCTGCCATTAACAAAGGCCAGATTAGCAGATATCTCTTCTATTATCTGGTTAAGCAGAGAGGAGCATTTCCTTTTTAAAGTTTTTGAGAAACTAAGAGATTCAGAGTTAAGATCACTTGCCCCCTCTGGGTACTGTAAGGAAGCTAGAGAACAGTCAAAGACAGACTTGTTTATGGGAGGAAACAACATCTTGGAAAACATGAGCATACCTGAATTAACACAACACTGAACAGGATGCTGTGCTTTATCTGAGCAAGTGATACAATGTTTAAAAACAGGCTAGTGGATTGTCGTGTAAAATTAGGGGACAATACTTCTGTCACTTCTGCTGCACAGGCTTGCACATGGTCCATTTTACCTCCTGCCTGTGCCTGCATGACAGTATGAGTGGGTGTAATAGCATGGAGAGGATGTGAGTGGGATTGATCTGGCATGCTATGCATGCGAAGCACACACAGCTGCTGCTGTTTTATTTCGCCACTACACCAACAGGAACTGCCCTTACAGAGACACTTCTGGCGAAGATTTTTACAGTCAGGGATACAACCTACTTCATTATAATTGCATGCATTTCATAATCTGCAGATTTCATAACCTGTTAAAGAGTGGCACTGCAGTATGGCATTTTTATTTCTTTACGGCTTCTTTTAGTTCTGTGGTGGGAAGGGAAGCTATATTTTTTTGATTTTTGCAGTCATGTTTGAGCATTTGTCAGTCTCTTTCCCACTGCTATTTGTCTTGTTCAGTCTCTGCCTCCACACCTTCTTCCCCAAATTCCCACCAAACGCCAAGAGGTGAATCCTGAACTCCCGTGTTGCACCCTGATAACCGATCCCAGATCTGGAACCGGCAAAATGGTGCAGCACAACGGAGAGCTGCCCACCCCGCTGTGAGCTGCGCATCCTTCCTGGCCCCGCCGCCGGCCGGTCCCGCCCGACCCTGTCAAAAGCCGTAGCGGTCCCTCCAGGCCGGGATGCCATTTCTCCCTTCGTGAAGCTGTTCCCCCGGGGAATCCGGTCTGGCGGCGGCGCTCCCGGTGGCCGCTGTCGCCAAGATGGATGCTTTAAAGGGACTCCCCGAGGGCCCGCCGCCCGGGCCAGCCCCAGAGCCCGCTCGCTGCTGGTGAGGAACCACCCTGCGGGCCCGGGTCCTCCGGCTGCCGGCTCCGCGGGGCCGGAGGACCGGGGCGGGGGGGGAGCTGAGGCGGTGCGACCCCCGTCCGGGCGTCTCCCTGCGGCGCGGCAGCCGTGGCCGTGCCCGCCCCCCCGCTCCTCCTCGCCGCNNNCCCCGTCGCCCCTCCGGGCTGGGGGGAGCCGCCGCCGCCGCTCCAGCCCGGCCCGGCCCGGCGTGGCGGGCGGGGGGAGAAGGAGGAGGAGGAGGGAGGGAGAGAGAGAGAGAGAGGGAGGGAGAAAGGAAGAGAGGAAGGAAGGAAGGGAAGAAGAAAGGAAGGAAGGAAGGAAGGAGAGAGGGAGGGTGGAAGGAAGGCAGGAAGGGAGGGGAGAGGAGGGGAGGTGAGGTGCCGTCGCCGCCAGCCGCCTTGTCGCTCTGCTTTCTGCAGCCGGTGTGGAGGAGGGGGCAGCCCCCAGCAGGCGTCCCGGCATGCTGAAAGTCACCATGCCCTCCTCCTCATCGTCCTCATCCTCCTCATCCTCGTCCGGGTCCTCGGCCGCCGGCCGTCCCGGGTCCACCGCTCCCGACTACTGGATCGACGGCTCCAACAAGGACACGCTGGCCCACTACTTCGATCTGGAGTCCGAGCTGGGACGGTGAGGCGCTGCCGGGACGGGGCGGGGCGGGGCGCGGAGGGCCGGGGGTCCCTGGCCGGCATCTCCCCTCCCCGGCGGCACTGCGTCGCTGTGGCGAGAGTGGCAGAACTTTGATTGTGCAAACGGCATCGGGAGGGCTTGCTGGCTTTCACGGCATGTAGGCTTTCGAAGGAAAATTATACCTGCCGGGAGCCAAGCTGTGCAAATCCCCAAAAGAAACGAGTGATTTTCAGGAGAAGGCGTCAGTCCGTCTCGGTAAACGGGGGTCTACGTGAGGAGCATTACGTTAGCCGGGTTACCTGTGTATTTACAGAGTCTAGAACTAGTACTGTATCAGCTAGATGGTAGGCATCACTTCGAGAGCATTAAGATGCCAGATTATTCGCAGCCTCACTTCATACGAGACCTTTTACCGTTATTGCTATTATCAGGACCTTTAGACCCTGCACTGACAAATCTCCCACCCCAGACAGGAGTCTGTGAATAGGCCTCTGTAAGCAGAGACTTTTCACCGGGGTGCAATGCAGACGAGTGAGTCTGGTACATGTTCATTCATGAATTCTGCACTACTGCCTTGGTGCTTCTGCCTGACACCGTAAAGGTCCCAAGCATTCAGTTTTTTAAGTCCAGTGTAAAGTGTGGTTGCCTATGATAAATGTGTGATTTTTACTCTCTAAATACAGTTGTTGGTTCATGTTGAATTTGTGGGTAGAAAATAACATGTAACAAAAAAAGTGGGAAATGACGGCTTTTTTAGGGGCTTACAGTAGATGACTTAAATCTATAAGTCAATAAGTAACAAATAGAAATTGTTAATTTTGCCAGTGATAGAGTATTAAAATCCTAGATGACTGGAAAATTTGTAGACAATAACATGATTGGCTTGGTACAGTATTTTTGCAGAAAGGACATGCAATGAAAGTTACTGCTACAAAGGTAACCTGTGCTTGCTGTACTGTAACTGATAGGGGCTGTAAAGGCTGTAGAAATATAATGTAGTATGATTCATGGCTTGCTGGCTAGGTCTTAAGCATCTGCTGCTACCTTTTTGCCACTATTGCTGCTTGTGCTACCCAGATTTAAATAGGCATAGGTTTACGTACTCTTACCACATTTGTACTTGACTTCACTGTACAGTTGTGCAGAAATATAAAAATGTAAAGCAGGAAATACTTTTTTGTGCAAGTTTTATCTCCAGAATTGACAAAAAAATGTACTGCTGAAAAACAGCAGTTGATATCAACTCTGTCACCTGCGTTAACACATTATATGTTATATGTGGTCTGTCTAGAATCCTTTCAGCATGTATGCTAGTGACTACGGGCTACGTTTAAGAATAGTCTGTATTGGTGAGTGGTTTATTGTGTTGCTTGGGAAAGGTTTTGGAATGTGAAGTCCTCTGTCTGAGGAAAGAAGAGTTAATGAAAGCTGAGGTGCAGGGGGTTTTTGTACCTTGCAAGGTGAGACAGTAGATGCAGAAACCCTAACAAAAGGTTTGAATAAGGAAGATAACCACACCCAACTAGTGTGGACATGTGAGCCACAATGTCTGCTCTGTGGTTGGATAGAACTGGGAAATAAGATTTAAAACAAAAGCAGAAAGAAAGCAGGAGATAAGAAACATCTTAATCAAAGACCATGAGGTAGAGAAGGGAAGGGTACATGCTCCGCAGGAAAATTGCACTAATGGGTATGGCAGCGAGATTGCCATCCTTAGGTCCCAAGGCTAGCTTTGAGATCTTTTCAGAGCCAGCATCCAGAGTGCTGATGCTTATCTCAGACCCCCTCTGATAGCCCAGGTGTATCTTAGAAAATCTGTAAGGGAGATCCAACAATCCCTCTTGGTTCCTAAGTGTAATATAAAACTGTATGGTTTTCTCTTGGTAACCTTGTCTCCAATGTTTTAATTTTGGAGATGATTTTGAGCACATCTACAAAAAATATTCATTGCTTAGGTTAGTAATGGTGAAAGTATATCAGATGAGGCTGAAAAGTGTGGGTATGTGATCCCTTTAGATGCAGTAAATCAAAATAATATACTAAAATAATCAATAGGAGACACTATCCTAAAGTGTCTTTAACAAATACACAAATTGGAAGAAGTCTTTTGTCAGATTGCAAAGACTTGCATTTGGACAGTTGTTGCTAAGTATGGGAGTTCCCCTTTGGAAGGAGTGCCCTTTCTGCAAAGTATGCCCGGCAAATCCCTAAGCCATCACAGTCAGTAATTTTTGCTTATATGGTGTACTAAGGAGTCATGGGAGAAGAGGGGGAAAGTCCTGCTAGCAAGAAAAATAATAAATGACTGAAGGCTTGGGTAGGAGTAAACAGTCATCTTTCAATGGTGGAGTTCCACAGGCATCAGTTCAGGTGTCTGTGCTGCTCAACATGCTCATAAACAAAGGGGCTGAACAGTGATGTCTCCTGGTCTCACTAAATTATTGAGGGTTTTAAAGACAGTGCTGCTTATGAAGAATTGCAGAAAGACATTATTGAACTGACAGGGCATTTAAATGGTGAATGAAATTCAGTTTAGACAAATAAAATGGGGATGGAGGAGAAAACCATTTGGTTGTTTTCTTTCCCTGGTAAATCCCATAGTGAGGTTAGGACAGAGAGCTCTGGAGACACGTGTGCTGTAGATGGAACACCTGACTAGAGATGTTTGTTTGCTCTTTTCTTTGATGCAAGCTCAGTAGGGCATCTGACAAAGGTAGCAAGTCAAAGATGAACCACAGGAGGTAAGATCATTTCAGCGCACTGTGTAGTTAAGTGGTGGAACTCCAGGCCACTGGATACTATGGACACTAAAAACTTAGATGGGTTTAACGGGCAACTAGGCAAGTTAACATTCGGGAAATACATTAAGACTGATTAAACATGAAGATACTAACAATGAAACTGTAAGTTGTTGAATGCTATTTAGTATTGATATAGGTTTACTATATTCTTTCTATTCTTATATTCTTCTTGAGATATCTGTGTTTGGCCACTGTTAGAAACAGAATTCTGGGCTAGACTGGCTTTTATTTGAAACCAGGACAGCTATTTTTGTGTTCTACTGCATGCCTGGCTAGTTCACTTTCCTTCTAGTCCATTTCTGACAAGGGGTTTTTATAACCATGTAACTGGACTTCAAAATGTTGTAAAGATGAAATTTTGTTTTCTTGGTTTACGAAGAGTATCTGTTCCTTCTCTGAAGTTTGCAACATTGGTCAGTTGTGGACATTGGAGTTTTCTCCTGAGTGCCTTTCATCTACATCAAGCTTTTTTTCCACTTTCCCTTGGAAAAAGATTTTAATAATTCTAGGTTCTAAACCTGTATGTTCCTTAAAGACTAAAACCTTCTATAACCCATGCTGTTATCTTTTGGTCAGAGTTTCTGAATTAAGGATTAGTCTAAAAATGGTATTTGAGTGAAGAGGTAATTCATTAACCATTTTTTTTGGTACTCAGCAATATTACAAGAACGGAATTTCTCTTTGTCAGAATTTTAGTTATGGATTTTACATATCATGCACTCTCTTGCCTAACTGTGCCGAACTACATAACTATTTGAGTTGAAACTGTCTGATGTTATTATTGTAGGTGTATCATAGGTCTATTAAATGGTCAAGAGAATCTGTAAGTTTTTCCAGCCAAATCCTTAGGGCTTTCTCTGTTTCAAAGATTAAATGCAATAATAGTAATATTTTTTTTAAAAAAAGGAAAAATTGCAGACATTTTTCTTTGTGTAAGAATAACAAATCAGGATCTTCCAAGGGTTAACTTTTCCTTCATGGGCAGTCTTTCAATTGTGTGGTCCTTGCTGAGGACCTGAAACTGAAAGGCACTCAAAACTGGCAACTCTCCTTGCATTGAGAGTGTGTGCTGAATCGCAGGTGGTTTCTGTCCTTGCATTGTTAGCACAGAGAGATTTTAGATCCAAAGTGTGTTTTGAACTCAAGATTTCAGTGTGTAGAATGACATCTTAATCCTATATATGAGTGTTGTCATAGTAGCATCCACATCCATAGTGGCAATAGTAGAGGAAATCAGGTAACTCCTTTGTATGAGCATCATTGTATAGAACTGGGTTGGTTTTGCACTTGATGCTTTGAAGTTCAAACAGTTTTTGCTTTGAAAGTATGCTAATTATTTTCTCTTTCATTCCTTCATTAAAAAAATAAACAAGCCGTTTTTCTTTTCATCTCAAGACTCATTGATATACAGACTGTTTGCCATGTTATTTTGAAAATCACTTGCTCATTTTGCTTTGGGGTGCATTTAAGGTAGGCCAGTTCCTTCTTCAGTAGCACTTTTGCTTACTTGCTGTGACTTTTAGTACAGGACCTAAAGATTTTCCAAGCAGATGCAGGCATGCTGCTGACAGCACATTTTACTATGTGTCTGAATGTGAGCATGGAGTGCTTAGCTGAACCAGGATGAGAATTCTCTTTGAGCAGAAACTGCCTATGTAGATTTTCCTGTCTTCCAGGTCACATCGTGCTATGAACTGCAACTTCCTTGTTACTCACACCATCAGGTAAGCAGCAACCATTTTAGCTTTCCTAGAATCATAGAAGGGTTTGGGTTGGAAGGGACCTTAAAGATCATCTAGTTCCAATCCCCCTGCCATGGGCAGAGACACCTTCCACTAGACCAGGTCACTCAAAGCCTTGATCCAGGGATGGGGTATCCACAGCTTCTTTGGGCAACCTGTTCCAGTGCCTCACCACCCTCACGGTAAAAAATTCTTCCTAAATCTCCCCTCTTTCAGTTTAAAGCCATTACCCCTTGTCCTGTTGCTACATGCCCTTGTGCCTCTCCGGCTTTCTTATAGGCTCCCTTTAAGTACTGGTAGGCTGCTACTAGGTCTCCTTGGAGCCTTCTTTTCTCCAGGCTGAACAACCCCAACTCTTTCAGCCTGTCCTCGTAGGAGAGATGCTACAGCCCTCTGATCGTCTTTGTAGCCCTTCTCTGGACTGACTCCATGTCTTTCTTATGTTGGGGGCCCCAGAGCTGGACACAGTACCCAAGGTGGGGTCTCACGGAAGTGGAGCAGAGGGGGAGAATCAGCTCCCTCGACCTTGCTGGTCATGCTTCTTTTGATGCAGCCCAGGACACTGTTGGCTTTCTGGGCTGCAAGTGCACATTGCTGGATCATGTTCAGCTTCTCATCAACCACCTCTCCCAAGTCCTTTTCCTCAGAACTGCTCTCAATCCATTCTCCTACCAGCCTGTGTTTGTGCTTGGGATTGCCCCAACCCACGTGCAGGACTTTGCACTTGACCTCGTTGAACTTCATGAGGCTCACCTCTCAAGCCTGTCAAGGTCCCTCTGGATGCCATCCCTTCCCTCCAGCACGTCAGCTGCACCACACAGCTTGGTGTCGTTGGTAAACTTGCTGAGGGTGCGCTCAATCCCACTGTCCGTGTCTCTGACACAGATTTTAAACACTACTGGTCCCAATACCAGGGAGGAATGCTGCTTGTCCCTGGTCTCTGCTTGGACATTGAACTGTTTACCACGACTCTTTGAGTATGACCATCCAGCCAATTCCTTATCCACCATGCAGGCAATTCTTGCTGTTAGGGAAGGTTGTTGAAGTGGTGAGTCTGAGGCCTCATTTGGGATTGTTGTGGTATGTACGTTGGACCTTGCTTTGAGATAGGAAGGTAGGAGATACAGAAGGCGCGGTGTCCTTTAAGTGCTGGCCAAGGTGGCAGGTGGATGTGGAGAATGGTCTTCTTCACGCATTCCACCAGACGACACAGGCAGAGTTGAAGATATTCTCGTGGTTTATAAAACCATGGGGACAGTTTTCCTAAAAACCTGGTGGGCTGAGGCAGGGACAGGGAGGGTTTCACTCACCACTTAGGGTCATGGGCAAGAGACCGACACGACTCGTGAAGAACAAGAAAACAACTGAATTTATTAACTATTTACAACAAGAAGCAAGATATTGAAAGAGAGAAAACCACATCTTAAATAGTTACTTCTCCCTCACCCCTCCCTTCTTCCCAAAGCCCAAAGTCTTTGTTCTTTACCTTCTTCCCCGCTGGTGGCACAGGGAGGGCAGGGAGTGGGGTATGCAGTCAGTCTGCCGCTCTTTCTTCCTCACAGTCTTTCCCAGCTGCCATGTGAAGTCCCTTTGTCAAGGAGAGTCCTTCTCAAGAACTTCTCTGGTGTGAGTCCCTTTCCAAATGGGGCTACAGTCCCCTGACAACTGCCCAGCTTCAGCATGGGCTTCTAGTTCCAAAATGGAGGTCATTCATGGCTATATCTTCCTTCACCACATGGCAGGGGAAGTGCTGAGAGTGTTCCATTTCATAATTCCTGACCGAGTGTCTGCGTGGCTGTCTCCGGCAGCATCTACCTTCTCTCTCTCTCTCCGCCGAAGGTCTTCATCAGGTCCCAGGAAAATGGGCTCCCGGGAGAACAGACTCCCAGGCGAGCCATGGCGGAGGCTTGGGCTACAGCAGGTCGGTTCGCAGAAGCCAAGCGGGTGGCTGGCAGAAGCCAAGTGGGTGGCTGGACGGCCAGACCGGCCCACCTGAGCCAGACCCTGCCCGGGGCCGCGCCAACCCATTGTTCTGTGCCCCCTTTTAAATATGTTATTCTCAGAGGCACTGATTGGCTCAGCCCTGGCCTGGGGTGGGTCCAGCCTGAAAATGGGACACTTCAAGCAGTTTCTTACCAAGGCTAGGTGATGATGCCTTCCTCCCCACCCTGGCTTGGGGGGCGGGGAGGGGGCAAATCGTTAAGAGTCACTTAAAAAGGAGTAACACTGTAACCCCTCCCTTGCTGCCAGCAGCAGACTGGAAGCTAGGGGAACTCTTAGCAGTTGTTTAAGGAACCATTATGCCCCTCCCTGCTACCAGACAACCCCTCCCTCCCCCCAAAACCATAACAGATACTAACTTCCTTTTTCTCTTGAGGTGGTTCTGTCCACCTCATCCTTCCCTTCGAAAAATGTCCTAAGCATTTTATCACAGGCTTTTCTATGGTGAACAGGTGCTTTGCTCCTGCTACTAAAGCAGTGCTGTTGTGGAGAAGACAATCTAATTCTAAATTGGCCAGAAAGAGGATTTCAGAGTCTTACTAAGCAAGACACTGCTTTAAGAGGGGGGCAAGTCAGCCCTATTAAAATGCATGTTGATCTACGGAGAGTCATAAATAAAAATTAATACCAAACAGAAAATGTTTTCTATGGAAACTCTATGGCTTCTTAACCTAGTGGTCTTGGGTGAGATTCCTCTCTTGGGTACTAGGAACCAGGTACCCAAGCCCAGGTTTTGACAACTAAAATTCTTTACTCAGGGTAGGGCGAGTTTTTTCTTCAGTTTTATCTGCTTCAGTTCAGCAATTGGTTGATTCAGAAGTAAAAAACTGTGTGTTGAAAAAGCAAGGAAAGAATTCTGTAAATAAAAAACAATTGAGAGTTTCACTCAAGGCTCTCTCATTATGGAGAGAAATGAGCTCTTAGGGTAGCTTTGAACCTTGCCATGGGAGATTGTTATTGACTCTGTTATCCAAATGCCTATCTTAGGCACCAAGTTACTTGTCTAAACATTGTCTCTCTCTGGATGTTTCTTAGTTAGAAAAGAAGAAAGCTTTTTTTGAGTAATTGTTTGCACAGTTGACATTTGATTCTTGTTAGAAAATGAGTTTTAAGTTTTACAGGCAGTTGGGATTTGTGGCAAAACCATTGTTCTGCTGCAGCCAGGAGTTTTGCACTGAACTACAAACTCATTGCTTGCTTCACTCAGAAAACAGATGATAAAATATGCATTTTTCACAATGGCTGTGGTATATATCTGATACCTCTTTAATACTGTGATTGAAGCATTGTCTCTGTCATGCCATGATGGAAAATGGGTTTATTGATTCAATCAGCTATGGACAAAGTGTTTAGTTGTCAAAGCTTGTGGATGGTCACATCAGATAAGTTAACATTATTGTAGCCACCTTCTTTCAGGAATATGTTAATACTTGTTTCTGTGGAAGAAACTTCCCTGCTGCCTCTGTAAACAAACAGATTATTTGGGGTCTGCTACCAGACAACCCCTCTAAGTCATAACTGTATTATATAAAAATAGTTTGAAACAAGCTTTTCTTCTTCTAAATATGAACTTTAAATGAATGGTGTGTATTTACATGTTTCCAGTTACAGAAGCACTGAGATTTTATTTGTAATGTTGTATTGCACCAGTCCTATTTTTAAAAGGCAATTTGTGGGTGCATCTACACTGAAGTTTTAATTTGGATTGGGAGTGACTTTTGTGAAACAATGTCACAATTAACCCACCTCACTGTCGTTATCTTTGCATCAAGGGGTATTCTTGGAACTCGCAGAGCAGTCTTAATGTAGCTGAACCAGAAGTTGCAGTTCAGGAGCACTTAATCCACTCTGTTCTTTTGTCAACATTCAGTTCACAGGACCTGATTAAGGCTCATCTGACATTAAACCTGCCAGAAGTTTGTGTGTTGATACCAGCATGTTGCCACCATCTTTAGCACTGTTGTGCTCCTACTGCACTGCACTACTTGCTAGTGCATACCTAGGTTATATGTCCTAGTGATACTGTTTGAATCTAACTGTAGTTAATCTGCTAGTTGATTAATAAGATGCTTCTTGTTATACCATGCATTCAGAATAAGGCACAGGTCTATGTCTGTCTGCTCCAATTTTAATTAATTTGGAAGCTAAAGGGAACATATAAATCAAAACTCACTGCTTAGAGTGGGCAGTGAAAGAGTAGTTAGTCGTTGCAGAGTATTGTGTTCTCTCTGTACTCTTACTAGTTTGTGTACTCAGTGCATTGTTCTGTCAATAAATTGGGCCATTACCTTTTTTCTGTAAAAGCAGTGCTGGAGCAGTTTTGAGTAGCTGGAATGAGCAGATGATCATTCCGTGTAATTTTCACAGCTTTCTTGAGCTTAAAAAAGACCTATTAATAATGAAAAATTGTATTAGAGAATTGTTATTTATTTTCAAATTTTTTTCTTCTGCAGCCACTCTGTGTTTTTGTCATTGATTTTGGTTATCTTTTGTGATGAAAAAATTTATATTTCTAATGGACAAGCTGAATAGCTCTGGAAGCAAGTACTCTGCAGAATACTGAAAAAGTTTTCTGCACCTATTGCTTTTAGAGTTGAAAATAACAGTATCATTTGTGTTAATACGAAAATTGTCATACTTCAAAAACATTGGAGTAGTCTGCAAGGGGTTGGATATAATAAGTCTTTCTTTTAGCTTGTTATAGAGACAGTACATCTGAAATTGACTAAGTATTTTTAAGTTCAGTTGAAAGCATTTCCTTAAGTGTGACTGTGTTATAAACCTATATTATTCTGGATGGAGGGCAGGTAAATTTACCAAAGCCCTATGGTACGAGAACGAAATATGTGTTCAATCAACTGTGTCTTTAGGTGTGTGTGCAACTGTGCGTAGTATTGTGTAAGGGATTGTAATGGACGCAGTTTCATATGCAGAATTCTACCAGTAACAGACGTTTAAATGATTGCTCGCATAGTAAATAGCCATACTTCAAAAGACCACCAATTATGAATGGTGATCAGTGGAAAAATACTCACTGTTGCTGTAGCACGTGCCCCATCTGTGGAAATCCAAGTACTTGCTAGGAAGGACTAGCAGTCTTCTTCAGTTACTCAGATCAAAAAAATTGTCTCTTCCTGAATATTGTTTGAAGAAGTCAATCAGGAAATAATAAAAAAAAAGTCATCCCTGGCCTTAGTAGTTTTGTTTGTAGTCCAACAAATTGATGTGGTTTTATCACAGTAAACCCAAATGATTCTTCTGTGGTCTCCTGCTAGCCAGAAGGTTGTCCGGGCTTTGGGAAAGTGATCTGACACTGCATGTTGTATGGAAAAAAGTGCAAAGATTTGAATATTATTTTCATCTATGTAGGTACAATAAGTATGAACCATAGCATAGTAACATATAAAGTAAGAACACATACTCTCTTGTGCTTTCACAATGAATCAGAATGTAAACATGTAAAGTTGCATATTTGGTGTTGACTTATTTGTTTAGGCATTCTTACCATGCTTCATCTCTTCACCATAAGCAGACCTTTATTATGTGAACAATCACTAATTTCACAAAGGATATTCTTTTTACACTACAGTGATGTTCATTTTGAGAAAGGTAGCCGAATGTTCTATGTGTTTCCAAATGATGATGCTGCTTTTTGTTCTTGGTTTGTCTAATGTCTTCTTCAATGTTTATGGTTTCCCTATCTCCTCCATTTAAAAAAAAATGTGTAAGAATGACAGCTTTTACAATCAGTCATTGGTTGATGTCTTGGAATTACTCTTACATTTCACAGAATCACAGAAGTTTGTTTGGCCTTGCACTGTCAATGTCCTCAGCCAGTCAGTAATCACCAGAAAATGCATTTTAACTTACTGGTTACTGCTCTTAGAAACTAAACTCATCTCTAATTTAGGAGCATTTTTTTTCTTGTTCTTTGGAGTTTGAGCCAACAACTCTGTGAAATCTGGTGAATCAGCTGGTGAATCATTAAGAATTTAGTTTGGCAATTTTTGTGTTGTGGAAGTGTGTTGGTTTCTTGTCATCTTTGCCTTACTTTTTTATCTCAATGTTAAAAAAGATCTTTCAGAGTGACCCCTCTTTTGGCGAAAGTGCACAAGATGTGTTTTCCCAGGGTCTGTCTGTTTTAGCTTTTAAACCTCTAGAAACTCATCCAAACAAGGCAAGAAAAGCATACTTGTTCTTTCCTGTGTTCCTCTTTCTGATGTAGGAAATAAGATCTGTTTTGAAAGGTAAATGCATGTTTAGTTGTGATGGGGTTTATAGAGAGGGTTGTGCTCAGAATGATATCTCGGCTAGCAGCATGCTTTGGATCAGCCAAAATGTACTGTAACTGCTGAGGATTATATGTGTTAAGGACAGATCGACATTTCCCTGGAGTTTAATGGAGTGTACAGGAAGGTTGTGGTCATGCAGATGGAAGCCTACATATTTTTTCCTGGTTAGCTGTGGGGGTTTTTCAGGATATGTTAGCATGACACAAGGGGAAAGATCATTGAGAATGAGCTATCCAAGACTGTTTTCAAGTGTGGGGTTTTTGATCAACATATACATTATCTGTGCTCAATTTCTTAGATTATATAATATTTAAAACAGAAAGATGGAGTAGTGGTGAGATAATACTATACCAGCAGACGTTGCAAATCTATCTTTTGCTTATAGAATGCAAAAATGATGTTGTTACTATCATAGGTTACTATGAGTTAAAAGACACAGACTGTCGGGGACCATCGATATTTGCATCTGTTGCCCTGAGAACAGAGTGCTGAGCAGTTCTTGCTTTGCTTGTAAAGTAATTCTAAGTTAGGAGACCCTACAACAATGTGACTTTGAAAGCGACCATAGAATCTGTAGCAACCAAAGCTCTTGTCTCATTCAACAAGGGGATAATAGGAAAGAAATTATTTTGCATGAACCAGCAAATTGTAAGCTAATTCTGACTCAAGTGAAGTAATCACCTGAACAACATAATGCTGTAGCTTATAAGTTGTCCTCCTTTCATATATGCGGTTACATACTAGAACTCAAGAACCATAAAATGTAAAATAAAAGATAAGGAAAATGAGAACCCCTTTGAGGAAAAAAAGTTATAAAACTTGCTGCCCTTCGACTGTTTATTAAGTATTTGTCATGGCTTTTTTGGGGGGGATAAAGCAGCAGTAAAAGCAAATCCAAGATCTATAATGCACAGCATCAAAAGCAATTGCATTAAATTTTAAGTCCTTCAACAAATGTATAGTTTGTGCTCTGATGCGTACCTCACTGTGAACATCCAAATGCCACATATAAGATGCCAGAACTGCAACTTTACCTCAGAACTGATGTCATCTCCACAGTTCTTTTCCCCAAACTCTCCTCACTAGAAACATGTGATGTGTCTCTCCTCTGGCCTCTTTCCAGGCATCATGGAAAAAAGCAGTTGCTTGGGTTTAAGGAAGAACCATATTTCTAAAACAGGTTTCCCCTCCACTACCCCTTGCAACAATTTGTCCTTCTTGCAAATATTTGTAATTTCTTCTCAATTCAGATCATAAACACACCAATATTGTTACTATTTTCAGGCTTTTGGTCTTTAAAGCATCTCCATGTCTGTCAGGTTCACTGCCTTTGGGAACTGATACTGCATCTTAAAATACTCAATTGATTGTGGTTTTATTCATGAAGATGACCCTGATTGCTCCACAGACTTTAACAGAATTGAATACTGCATAAACAAAAATGTTCTACAAATGTCTTAAATTTGTGTTTTCCAATAAGGCAGCATATCATCATGTGATTGGAGGGGGTCAATCAATCAGAGCAGTCCCCACAAATGGTGAATTGCTTGTTGACATTGATTAGTTTATTAAAAAACTCAAATGCTGACTTTAGTAGATAACAAATTCACGTTAAGAAGTTGGGATTAGCTCAGAAGTGAAATGCAGGTATTCCAATTTAAGTAAATTACTTTTAATGAACATTTTGCGCTCATGAATGAATGGAAATAAAAAAGTGGGTGAGATCTTAATGAATATCCATGGAGTAAGAAGTCTGGTATTATCTTACAGTACTTCTGAAATAATATTCCTATTGATTTTCTTTAAGCAATCCTTGTTAACAGAGGCATGCTGTCAGTACCAGAGAATGTGCTATGTGATCTTGTTTTGTGTTTAATGGTAAAAAAAAATTAATACTGTGTTGAAAGGAGTGGACTTTCATAACCCTTCTGTGGAAGGCTGACTATAAATTGTCCAACTTTCAGTTGATAATGACACCTTCTAGCTGCTTATGTTCTTTGCAGATTAGTTTTTCAAATTTCATTCAAACTTTAGAAAGTACCTGCTTCAGATTCTCTATATATGCAAGGTGGTGTTTGCTGTTTCTGATTTATTAGGTGTCCTGCACTGGTCTAACATTGTGGACCACTGAGAGTGTTTTAAGAATGTGCTTTGGGCCAGCAATTCTTTCGATTCTTTTGGCAAACATATTTTTTTTTAATGTGGTGTATTACATAGTTTTATAGTTTTGCAGAGAAAATGGATGTCCTTGTGAGGCTTATAAGGCCTCAAGATAAAGTCTGCCATGGATGAGTATGGATTTCTTTTTTTTTTTTTTTATTTAACATGTTTTTGACATGTTTTCTAGATTAACGGACCACATTAAAGTCTGATCTGGTATGCAGTGCTTTACAGGTGTTTGTTTTCCTGATGGAGAACATTTGCTTGTCAGCTTTCCATATTGTGCAATAATGATTTGCTAAAAATGAACACAAAATATGTCGAGAACTCTGACATCATTGTCATAATCAAAGTTAAGAGACCTGTGAGATATGTGTGCATGAATGTTTATACCTGGTAGCTTCATTGGATTCTGCCCATCCTGCCTTGTGCTGTAGGGGCAGGGAGTGATCCATCTTTCTTCATCCTCTTTGCACCCTCATGATTTTCTGGCTGATAAGCTTACTAAAATTAAAAAGAGAAGGGCTGCAAAGCTGATTTTGTAATGGGAAGCAACACTTTATGGTGTAGATTCTAATGATCATTTATGAAATGAGTAATGATTTTATTTAGTGAGTTTATGTTTTAGGTGATCATAAGAAACATAATAAAGGTGGGTGTTCGCTCCCCTTCAATCCCCCCCCACCTTTTTCTGGGATTCTTTGAAGCCTGATGGAAGCTGCACATGCTTATGGAGCACACTGTTTGCTGTACACCAGTCTGTTATCTAACTGGGAGGTGATTAACTTGAGTTGGAAGAGGAAGCCAGGTCTAGTCATAGAATCACAGAATCATGGAATGGTTAGGGCTGGAAAGGACCTTAGAGATCATCTAGTTCCAACCCCCCTGCCATGGGCAGGGACACCTTCCACTAGACCAGGTTGCTCAAAGCCTCATCCAGCCTGGCCTTGAACACCTCCAGGGATGGGGCATCCACAGCTGGGCAACCTGTTCCAGTGTCTCACCACCCTCACAGTGAAAAATTTCTTCCTTATTTCTAGTCTAAATCTGCCCTCTTCCAATTTAAATCCATTACCCCTCATCCTGACACTACATGCCCTTTTAAAAAGCCCCTCTCCATCTCTCCTGTAGGCCCCCTCAACAAAATACTTTTAGAATAGCAAGTAAGAGGTAATATTGAAGCAACACTTCTGCCACTAAAAAGGCAATAATAAATTAATTTTGTTTGCTGCAGGGGAGAGAAAGGCCAGTAAATTTATTGCATCTGATATTTCCTTCACAGCAATTTAATTCAAGAATATCTTATCTGCAAATAAGAACAGAATTTTGATTGGTAATTAAATTAATAATCAATGAATGCTAAGTAAGATCAATAATCAATTGCTAGGTCAATGTGTAATGGAAAATCTGCAATGAAAGAGATACTCTAAAATTCACTGGTCTGTTTTCTGCTCTGATTCTCATAAAGATGAAGCCCATCTCCATAATACCTCCATTATAAATATGCGCATAAATTATTTTTTGAATTTAAATTAAAATCCCATCTCTATGGATAATTCATGTCATAGGTGTTCAAAAGTAGGTGGAATGAGAATAAATCTGAGTGAAAAAGGCAGTTTTATTCATTACTACAAAAACTTGCTCACAGAGTTGATTTGATCGGTGGTAGCATAAAGAGAATACTCTTCTATTTCCAGAGAATCATTAATCTCAAATGACAAAACAACCTTGGTCATCTCTACCTCGGCCTTCTGCTCCTCCTCAGCACAGCAGTATCTTTTTGAATCTTCAACTTGTCTAGTTAAATGACAACAGCCCATGTTACTGTAAAGTGGTTTCAGCTGGTTTGATCTATACTAGCCTATTTTTGTTGTTCTTGCAATATTTATATATTAACAGAAGAAACCAAAATATTTTAACCTCTTCACATTCTTTTTCTGCATGACTTTAGAGAAGATAAAATGCTGTTTGTGGTGGAAACAGTCATATTAGATGTATTTCCCTTGCAGATGACGTCTGAATTACAGCCGGTGAAATTTGTTCTTTAAATTAGTAGCCCAACAAATCTTTATTTCTCCTGTCAGTCCCTATTTTGTGAACTGGTTATGTTTGTTATTTCAAATTAATACAAAAAATATTTACCAGATAGCCTGTTTAAATAGTTTGCTGTGGTGCTTCTTATGAACCACGTGTTTTAACTGTATTGAATACCCAGTAAGATAATTTTATTGTTTTTTCCCTAGTTAGTTTAAATGATTAGCAAGATGTGTTCGTCATCCACAATGACATGTGGCCATTGGAAGGCCATATTTCATACCTGAGTATCATGCCTGTTAAATTTCTTTTTATCCACATATTAATATCTTTACAATAGTGAATTGATAGATTTGAGAAACTCTGGTATATGTGGGTTGGCTCCCAGCCAAGGGTAAACCCATCACATCATCCCATGATGAATTTCAGTATTTTTGCATTTGTTTTTTGTTTTGAGTTAGGATGTGTATTTGAAGTATTGACATGATGTAGATAAGGGACAGTTTCACAGTATGGAATTTTTCAACAATTTACAAACAGTTCCACATTTTACATTTTGTGTTAAAGACATTCATGACTCAAAGTAACCAGTCTACAAGAACAAACTATGTTTCTCTCTTGTGAGGTGCCTTGTGAGGGTTTTGATGCAGGTCCCTGTTTTAACTGTTTTCACCTTCTGTCTTGCGCTGTGTTTTACGAGTTACACCAAAAGTGGTACAGCTTTCATATGATGTATTTCTGCACTGGAACTCAGGGAGGTTGCAGAAGCTGTGTTTATCTGCTGACTCCAGTTATAAAATTGTCAGACTTTTCTAACAGGAACAATAGACCTTATTGAATGGGATGGGTTCACATTTGCCTCTCTCACAGTTGTTGTCTTGGTGGTTTGTAGCTGTCCAGTTTGTTGCCCAAACTGTATGTCTTCAATTTCCCTTCTCTGTTTGCAGTTGGTGAAACCTATATTTTATAGCAAAGTTCTTGTTATTGGTCTGTAATGCGTAACCTTGCAGTTAATGCAGCTAAGTTTTACCCCTTTTCTCTTGCTCAGACTCCTCAAGTAGCAAGTGTGGTTTTTTATTTCTGATATCACTGAGGGGTGAACTAATTAATGTTTATAAATACGTAAAGGGTGAGTGTCAGGAGGATGGAGCCAGGCTCTTGTCTGTGACATCCAGTGATAGGACAAGGGGCAATGGGTTCAAGCTGGAACATAGGAGGTTCCACTTGAATATGAGAAAAAACTTCTTCATGGTGAGGGTGACAGAGCACTGGAACAGGCTGCCCAGAGAGGTTGTGGAGTCTCCTTCTCTGGAGACATTCGAAGCCCGCCTGGATGCGTTCCTGTGTGATCTGATCTAGGTGTTCCTGCTCCAGCAGGGGGATTGGACTAGATGATCTTTCGAGGTCCCTTCCAATCCCTAACATTCTGTGATTCTGTGATATTACAGCCCTCTCCTGTATTGCCAATGCTTCCTCAAATTTATCATCAGCAAACTGAATCAGCATACTCCTAAATTTATGTCAAGATCAATAATTACAATATTAGGTAAGATGTATAACAAACCAAAGGACTATTTTTTAAACATGCATGGTGGAAAAAAATATGAACATTGAAGTAAAGAGCAGTGTGTTTCTGGGAAGCTTTTGATAAAGGTTAGATTGCATAGGCAAATTTTCTTGAGAGGGAGAAAAAAAATCCTGAAAGCAAATGGTTTATAAAACTATTCCCCTCTATTCCATTATCCCAATCAATTGAAACAGAAAAAAATCAGAGTTCTTGCAGCATTGCCCATATCAAGGATGAATCTGTTCCTTTATGTTCTTTTGGTGACACCTTGCTTCTCTAGTTAAGGACATCTAGGACTATTCTCACCTTCTTTCCCCTCAGCTCCTGTTTTTTTCTTTAGAAAGCCCTCTCAATCACCTTTATGCAAAGAAGAAGAAATGTTCTCCACTGTATTTAATGGGTACAACTTGAGAAGCTGACACCCATCTTCTTGCAATGAGTACCAAACAGGACATAACTGGTATGCTAGTCAGAAAGTTGACAGAAGTCTTGATTTTTCAAGGGAAGTGAAGGATTAGATTTCATTATGCAGCCAAGTTTCTATCACCATCCCATCTTCATCCTCCCATTTTTGGAATGTTGATTAAGTGTCGATAAACTTAATGATTCCTGAATGTAGAAGGACCCAGCTCCAGTAACTTTGTCCAAAAAAAAAAAAAAAAAGAAAGGCATGTTTTACATGGTGCTTGAAAATTACATGGGACTGTGAATTATAGGACCTGAGTCATCCTCAGTTTTTATCCATGAGAGCATTATAATTGCAGTTGTGACTGCAACAGTGGCATAAAGTGCTTGCTTTCTGTCTTGGTTTAAGGCCACCCGGCAAATAAGCACCAATAGTCTCTTACTCTCTCCTCTCCTCCGGTGGGATGGGCAGGAGAATCATGAGAACAAAAGGTAAAAACTTCATTGGATGAGGCAAGGACAGGGAGGGTTCACGCACCACTTATGGTCACAAGCAACAAACAGACTCAACACAAAAAAACCCCACAAAGAAACCAAGTTAATTTGTTACCAATCAAAAGCTTACCAAGATAATGAGAAAGAGAACTACATCTCAGAAAGGCACTCTTCCCCAGCCCCGCCCTTCTTCCCGGACCCAAAGGCTTTGTTTCCGACTTCTCTACCTTCTCCCCCCTGGCCAGCTCAGGAGGCAGGGAATGGGGGTTGCGGTCAGTCCATCCCGTGTTTCTCTGCTGCTCCTTCCTCCTCAGGGGAGGGCTCCTCACAGTCTTCCCTGCTCCAGTGTGGGGTCCCTCTCATGGGAGGGTCCTTCACAAACTGCTTCGACGTGAGTCCTTCCCATAGGCTGCAGTTCTCCACTAACTGCTCTGGTGTGGGTCCCTTCCACGGAGTCACAGCCTCCTTCAGGCACAGCCACCTCCTCCATTGTGGGGTCCTCAGCAGGCTGCAGGGTGGTATTTGCTCCACTGTTAAATTTTTTTATGAGCTGTAAGTGAGCTCTGCTCAGGTTCTGTGGGCTGCACAAGGATAATATACATCACCATGGTCTTCACCACGGGCTGCAGGGGAATCTCTGCTCCGGCACCTCTTCCCTTTCCTTTCTCTTCACTGACTGTTGTCTCTGCGTAGTTGTCTCTCTCACATCCTGCTCCTCTCTCCACCATAGGTTCTTTATCTGGCTTCTGAGAAACTTACAGCTCTCGGGTGGGGGCTGCACTGGGTTGGTTGGGCCAGGGCTACGACAGAGGCTGGGGCTGCAGTGGGGGATCAGGTGCAGCCAAGGCTGGGCAGGAGCTGGACAGACCAGTTGGGCCAGACTGTGCCCCCTCTCCACACACTGTGTCCCCTCCTCAATTTGTCATTTGCAGAGGGGTTGATGGGCTCTTCCTTGGCCAGAGGCGGGTCCAGCTTGGAGGTGAGGAGAGTACTAGTAGCTTCTTACAGGGGTCATCTCTGTAGTCTCCTCCCCTGCTACCAAAAAACCCACTATTGCAAACCCATAATAGCTTTGTATGTATTGTGAAAAATCCTGTTTAAACTTATTAGTAAATTTTTCATCTGAAAATATAATGTGGAGGAGTTGCGTTTCTTTAGTCCATCAGATGGTACTGGGGAAAGGTGATGATAGTTCTCCAACAGAGAACCCCACCTTTGATGTAGAATAATTCACTTAAATTTAAGGACTCCTGCTTGTAAAGGAAGAGAGAAGTAACTTGACCATAATTACAACAAAAAAACTTTAAACTAGGTTTGAAGAGGGAAGGGGGAATTCCCAGGCCCATTACAGACAAACCTAGGGGTGGCACACTGAGGGTAGGAGTGGATTCGACAGTTCAGCTCAAGTGCATCTACACTAATGCAGGCAGTATGAGCAACAAGCAAGAGGAGCTGGAGACTATTGTGCAACAGAACAGCTGTGACCTAGTGGCCATCACAGAAACATGGTGGGATGAGTCTCATAGCTGGAGTGCTGCAATGGATGGCTATAAGCTCTTCAGAAAGGATAGGCAAGGAAGGAGAGGAGGTGGGTGGCTCTATATGTTAGGGAGTGTTTTGATTGTGTAGAAATCAAGGATTGTGATGATAAATTTGAATGTTTATGGGTAAGAATGAAGGGAAGGGTTAACAAGTCTGATATCCTGCTGGGAATATGTTATAGGCCACCCTCCCAACAGGAGGAAGCAGATGAGGCATTCTACAAGCAGCTGGCAGAAGTCTCACGATCGCTACCCCTGGTTCTTGTGGGAGACTTCAACTTGCCAGACATCTGCTGGAAATACAACAGAGCGGAAAGGAAACAGTCTAGGAGATTCTTGGAGTGTGTGGAAGATAACTTCCTGAAACAGCTGGTAAACGAACCTACCAGGGAAGGAGCCTCGCTTGACCTGCTGTTCACAAATAGAGAAGGACTAGTGGGAGATATGGTGGTTGGAGGCTGCCTTGGGCTCAGTGACCATGAAATTATAGAGTTCTCAATCCTTGGTGAAGTAAGGAGAGGTGTCAGTAAAACCACTACCATGGACTTACGAAGGGCAGACTTTAGGCTGTTTAGATCGCTGGTTGGGAGAGTCCCTTGGGAGACTGTCCTGAAGGGCAAGGGGGCCCAGGAAGGCTGGACATTCCTCGAGAGGGCGGTTTTAAAAGTGCAGGAACAGGCTGTCCCCATCTGTAGAAAGACGAAATGGCAGAAAAGACGACCACCCTGGCTAAACAAAGAGCTTTTCCTGGAACTCAGGGAAAAAAGAAGAGTCTACAATCTCTGGAAGAAAGGTCAGGCAATACAAAAAGAGTACAGGGATCTTGTCAGGTCATGCAGAGTTGAAATTAGGGAGGCAAAAGCCCAGCTAGAATTCAACCTGGCTGCAGTGGTAAAAGATAATAAAAAATGTTTTTACAAATACATCAACAACAAAAGGAGAGCTTTGGAGAATCTCCATCCCTTGTTGGATACAGGAGGGAACATTGTCACCAAGGACGAGGAAAAGGCTGAGGTGCTTAATGCGTTCTTTGCTTCACTCTTCAATAGTCAGACTAGCTGTCCTCGGGATATTCAACTCCCTGAGCTGGCGGGCAGGGACAAAGACCAGGGCAGCCTTCCCACAATCCAGGAGGAATCACTCAATGACCTGCTACGCCACCTGGACACAAACAAGTCTGTGGGGCCAGATGGAATCCACCCAAGAGTACTGAGGGAGCCGACAGGGGAGCTTGCCAAGCCCCTCTCTATCATTTATCAACAGTCCTGGCTAAGAGGGGAGGTCCCAGAAGACTGGAAACTTGCTGATGTGACTCCCATCTACAAGAAGGGCTGACAGGAAGACCCAGGGAACTACTGAACTGTCAGCCTGACCTCGGTACCGGGGAAGATTATGGAATGGCTCATCTTGAGTGTGCTCATACGGTATGTACACGACACCCAGAGATCAAGCCCAGCCAGCATGGGTTCATGAAAGGAAGCTCATGCTTGACCAACCTGATCTCCCTCTATGACCAGGTGACCCGCCTAGTGGATGACGGAAAGGCCGTGGATGGCCGAGCCCAGAGAGTTGTGGTGAATGGAGTTAAGTCCAGGTGGTGGCCAGTTGTGTATCACCTCAGTTTGAACTATTTCATTCATGAGTTCAAGTTTACTCATTAAATGAGTCTCAACCGGTACCCATAATGTGCTATTGGTCGTTTTTATCTGTTCTGTAATCTCTTCTGCCTCTTTTCATTTTGGGAGATTTGAAGCCTTTTTTTCATTTATTTTCTAAGTAAAGGAAGGTCCTAGCATGGGAAAAACGTCAGTTTGTTCAGTATCAGATTTAGCACAAGCTGTTCAGTAGACATAAACTCCTTACAGAATTAAAATTTTATAATCACAGTGCAGCTGCTCTTCACTGTATTATGGCCATTCTGTACTGCAGAATGCTGTAGAGACTGGCTTCAACACAGAACATTTTTCATTCAGTGTAAAACAGGTAAGAGATTGCTGTCCTGCCCCTTGAGGCAAATGCCTGTAAATAGTAGATCTGAGGGAAGAGTGAAGCAGAAGCAGATGAGTGCTGTTCATCATTGCAAGGTTTCATCCTATGCCTTCCTTTTACTGTGCTTTAGCACAGTTTAGGCGAGGTGAAAGCCTTCATATATTTTTACTGTTTTTTATGTCTGTCCACATGGTGTTAGCTGGTGTCTCCAGCCAAGGAGAAATCTGTGTGACTAAAGATAAACAATTTTTTTTGCTGAAATTATTTTACATCCCCATGCTGTGATTAATCAGTTAATTTGTCTTTTTGATTAACTGTGCAAGGAACAGAACAGTTTGGGAAGCTGAGAGATAGAAGTTGAATTCCTAGCTAATAGGCAGATTGAGAAAATGTATTTGCTGTTATAGGCATAGTTTTTGGTATAGAAATGCTGAATGAAGATTACAAGTCTTGCATCAAATCTACTGTTTTCCAGTGGTGCTGGAAATGGTCCAGGTAACAATTTGTTTGTATAGCTTGTAAGAGAAGTACATGTGACTGAATGGCTGCAAATAATATTGTCATTATTGGACAGTGAAATTCATGCCTAAATTATCTCCACTTAGCCTGACTAAGCCTGTTTTAGTATCTACTAATCAATAATTTGAATGCTAGTTCCTTGCCTTGTTAGTCCTTTCTGTCAGCTTTCATTGTGTCAGTGTTCATCTACGACTTTGCATTACAATATCAGTTTTGTTCTAGAAAAAACTCAATAAGTTGTTTAACTGCTTGGAAGTAAACCAGGTAAGTGACAGTGTTTACTGAAACTAATTGTGCTTAGTGTTGTCCCTAAAACAATAAAAGTTGCTGTTTTGAAGTCTCTGTAATTCATGTAGATATCTCAAATGCATGTGTGGACACACACACGCAGGTGCACGCACGCACACCTCAGATGGATGAGAAGGTAACTTGCAAGTTTTTCACATGTAATGACTTATATGTTTCTTTGTGCTGTCAGATGAATGGGAACCACCAGAGTGTGTGGACTGCTGAAAATTAAATGAATGACATATATTTAGAAGCCTAATGTAAGACTTATTTTTCTTTGGAAATATTTGTCCAAGCTTATATCAATGACGAACAACATGACATTCTGAATTTAGGCAAAAAGTCTCCCCAAAGAACATTGGAAGCTCTCATTCCTATTAGAGTCCTATTAGAGATGGTAAATAGAGCATTTTAAGTTTTGCCTGGATAAAATAATAGAATAATTTAGGCTGGAAAAGACCTCTAAGATCATCAGCTCCAACTGTTAACCTAATACTGCCAAGTCCACCACTAAACCTCATCCCTAAGTGCCACGTCTACACATCTTTTAAATACCTCCAGGGATGGTGACTCAGCAGCTTCCCTGGCCAGACTGTTCCAGTGCTTGACAACCCTTTTGGTGAAGAAATTTTTCCTAATATCCAATCTGAAGCTTCCCTGCTGCAGCTTGTGGCTATTTCCTCTTGTCCTATCACTTCCTACTTAGGAGAAGAGACCAACACCCACCTCACTGCAACTTCCTCTCTAGGTGGTGATAAGGTCTCCCCTCAGGCTCCTTTTCTCCAGACTAAATAACCCCAGCTCCCTCAGCTGCTCCACGTAAGATCTCTTCTCTAGGCCCTTTGTCAGCTTGGTTGCTTTTCTTTAGACCTGCTCCAGCACCTCAATGTTTTTCTTACAGTGAGGGGCCCAAAACTGAGCACAGTATTCAAGATACGGCCTCACCAGTGCCAAATACAGGGGCACAATCACTTCTCTAGTTCTGCTGGCCACACTATTTCTCATACAAGCCAGGATGCTATTGGCTGTCTTGGCCACCTGGGCACAGTGCGAGCTCATATTCAGCTGGCTGTCAATCTGTACTCCCAGGTCCTTTTCTGCTGGGCAGCTTTTCAGCCACTCTTCCCCAAGCCTGTGGCATTGCATGGGATTCTTGTGAGTGAAGTGCAGGACCTGACACTGGGGCTGAAACTCATACAATTGGCCTTGGCTCATCAATCCCTTCTGTCCAAATCTCCCTGTAGAGCCTTTCTACCCTCAAGCACATCACTCCCACCCAGTTTGGTCTCGTCTGCCAATTTAATGAGGGTGGATTCAATCCAGATTATTGATAAAGATACTAAGCAGAACTGTCGCCAATGCTGACCCTGGGGAGCACCATTTGTGACTGGCTATCAGCTGTATTTAACTCCATTTAGCACAACTCTTTGGGCCTGGCCAGCTAGCCAGTTTTTCACTCAGCAAAGAGTCTACCCATCCAAGCCATGAGCAGCAAGTTTCTCCAGGAAAATGCGAAAATGCTGAGGGAAACCGTGTCAAAGGCTTTACTAAAGTCCAGGTAAACAACAGTCACAGCCTTTCCCTCATCCACTAAGTTGGTCACCTTGTCATAGAACATCAGGTTAGTCAAGCAGGACCTGTCTTTCATAAACCCATGCTGGCTGGACGGGATCACCTTGTTGTCTTGTACATATTGTCTGATGGCACTCAAGATGATCTGCTCCATAACCTTCCCCAGCAATGAGGTCAGACTGACAAGCCCCTAGTTCCTCCTTCTGGTCCTTCTTGTTGCCAGTTGCCACATTTGCTAACTTCCAGTCAACTGAGACCTCCCTGTTTAGCCAGGGCTGCTGATAATTGGTTGAAAGTGGTTTGGTGAGCACTTCCACCAACTCCCTTAGTATCGTTGGGTGGATCCCATCTAGCCCCATAGACTTGTGTCTGAGTAGTGGAGCAGGTCACTAACCATTTCTCCTTGGCTTGTGGGTGCTTCGTTCTGCTCCCTATCTCTGTCTTCCAGCTCAGTGGTCTGGGTACTCTGAGAATAATTGATCTTGCTGTTAAAGACCAAGGACAAGAAGGCATTAAATAGCTTGGCCTTTTCCTCATCCTTTGTCATGTTTTCTCCTGTGCCAGTCTCTCTACTGGTGCTGTTTAAACTGATTGGCCATGCAGACTTTTGCCTCTGGGTTTCATAGGGCTCAACTCTGACAGGATTGAGATGACTAATATGATTTGCTGTTCATTGGTTTTATTCCCCCCCCCCCCCCCAATATGAGGCAAGTCTACCACTGGAACAGTTATTTTCTAAGTCTGAAAAGCTGTGGATGGGGGAGTACTCTTTCATCCCCACAGAAGGTGCTCTTCACATCAGACTGTTGTTACAATTATTATGAAACAAAGCTGATTTGTTTTACATTCAAAATAGATATAATATAAGAAGTTATTTACTTTATATGACAAAAGGGGACCTTTATTCTAAATCACCTTTTTAGTATTTAAGAAATTTTGGCTGTGACAGCATGTGCAAAGTTTGGTACACAGCAAAAATAACATAAAATATGCTTTCACATAACATAAACTTTCCTAAAATTTTCTAGAGTTCTGCTGTAAAATCTGGGCTCATTGTGTTCTTTTCTTTTCTCACCATCCGTCAGTGAAGTAAAATGTTAGCTTGAAAGCTGTCTTCAATTCATTCAAATGATTGCTTGGGTAGGCACAGATACTTAAGTGGAATCAAAGTACTTGGAAAATAGACTTTTCTTGTCTGCCTGCTACTCTACAGTAAATTCATTGCTCACCACATCACCAAGTAAGAACTTTAATTGCACCATCTGAATATTTAAATGATGATTATTCTCTCTATGCATTGGTTCTATCATTGTTTTACTCATACTTAGTAGATTTCTTGTAGAGGAATGGTAGTTGTTTCTGTTACACAACGCCATGCAATTATTTGGGAAGCGCAAAGTGATGATTTTGAAACCTATTTGGAGATGTCGTGTGTACCTTCAGCATTTGGAAGTGCAAAAGTGGTTGCAAGTGAAGATGCACAACAAGGCTACTAGTCATAATTTTAGGGATGACAAATGCATATAAACTGCTTTGAAACTCCCATTGTTTTGTCTTTGGCAAAGGGAAGGCACAGAAGGTACCATCTTCCTGGAGCCTCTGAACAGCTACATGGATGCTTACCATTCACTAAAGTTCTTTCTGTTAATTTGATGAAGCTAAATTAAAGCTGTCATCAATGTGCCCATACATACCATAGTCACACCTTAGAGATACAAAGTTGTGTGTAGGCCACACAAGAGTTTTATTTTTTTCCTCCCCAGTATATGATTTGAATGTCTGTTGGTTTTATTTGTGGTAACATTCATGGTTCTGAAGTAAACAAATATATGATTTCATTTGGATGCCACTAACTGACATTAGATCTTCAGCTTATCTTTAGCACTGACTGTTTATTGAAAGTTTTGAATGTAAGTAAAAGGAAAAGATGGTTAGTGAAGACCCTGAAAAAAAGTATGAGTATTATTTTTTTTTAAATATGCCAGTCTGGCTTTAAGCTCTGAGAGCTGGATCAAAGTTGAGATCCAGAATTTTATCTAGCTAATGATCTGGTGCCTTGAGAAGGTGCTTAGTTTCTCAAGCTATGTAGACCCCTGCTGTTATCACTAGAAACAAGCAAGTAGTAATTCATCCTGTCTGTGTTGCATGCCTGTTTTACAAATAGATGGGTCACCTTCTGAAAGTACCTTTGTTAACTGTAGAGGATGCTTTGACAGCAGGACTAAATCAAATACATTCGCATAGCTAACAGTTAGAAATTCATGTCTAAAGAAATTGTGCAGAACCTTTGCAAGAGCTGTGCTGTAAACTGTTTCCTGCTGGATGAATTCTGTCCTTCTGGCTATAGTGGGTATGTGAATGCATCTTTATGCAGCCAAGGATATCAATAAAGCAAATCAGGCCAACTCACCTGGCTTATCATTGAAACTTGAGTAATATTATATGTAATAGGATGAAAGACCTAAATTTGTTATTAGAGTTGAAAATCAAGCATTGGTATCAAATTATTGAATAACAGAGCATTTGTAATGTTCTGGATGTAGATTGTGTGGACTATCTTGTCACCAGACAGATGGAATTCTGTTTATAGAATGGTGTTGTATCATTTAAATCTGACTGGAAGAGTCTTCTGCTGGATCTGTTTTTAATGAGCTGTTTTGTTCCCTAATTATTTGTAATTAAATACAAGTTTGGGTTTTTTTTAATGGATCAAATAATTGTCTTCAGTAAGGGAAGAAGTGGGAGAGCTGCTTCAATAAGGCAGTTAAGTGTGGGTGAAGCTGAACATCTAAGCATTGCAGGTGACAGAGTTTCTAAGGAATAGCTTCTGAAACCCAAATTAGAAAAATGCTAACGTACTGATGCATTAGATAGATTGCTTTTACAATAGAGAGTTTTTACCCATTATTTCCTTAAGTCAGATCTGCAGTTAAACATGTCTGCATCCAAACAGCACCTTGAAACGTAACTGAAACCTGGAAATCTGGATAGCTTCAGATTTGCCAAACTGTCTTTTTTTTACAAAGTGACATGAATTAAAGACTATATGTGAAATATGTCACAGCTTTGTTTATTTCAAATAGCATGATTTGTTAAGGATCAAATAGTTTCTTAGTCTTCATGCTCCTTTCTACAGACAAAAATGTATTATCTTGAAAGCATCTTTCCACATATCACTAGCAGCAGTTTCATTCCATCATTTCAAATATTTTGGGGAAAGAACTTTCAGAAAACAGTAGACCATCAGGAATATAGGCACATATGGAACGTGTGCACACACACAAACACACACCTACCTTTTTTGTTGTTTTTCCATTTACTTTCACAAAGATGAGTCAATTTTCAGACTTGTGTCAGAAAACATTTTTAATCCCTTTTGCAAAATGTATTCATTTTAGTTGTGATCAGGTATTAGAATCTACAGGTTATTTTGTTATTGTACTTACAGATCCTTACAGAGATGACTCCTTATAATTGCTCTGTACAGTCTCTAAAGATACGAAAGTACACAACCACCAGTGGCAAGAAGTAGGACAAGTCATTGGCTTAACTTGCAGTAGGAATGATTTAGGTAAGCTACTGGGAAAGTGCAGGATAGATTTGATGGAGTGGTCTAGGAATGTGGTTGGCACATCTGTTAAGTGGTCTATACCAGTGGGCCTCTTGGTTGCTCATAATCTTGTCTTTCTCTTTACTGCCCCACACCTCAGCCTTTGTCTCCTTGGTCAGTTCCCTAATACTTGGATTCCTCCCCATGCATGCTTCTGCTTGCCTTTATTGCTGCTCTCCTCTGCCTCTTCCCTTCAGCAGGGAGCTCAGGAACCCTGAAGGACTGAAGAATCAGGGGCCCAAGCAGAAGTTCCTTCTGTACCTTTTCTCATCTACTTTCTGGGACCCTGCAGCAGGGCTGGCCCTGGCATGCAGCCAGCACTTCCAACCCTGAGAGGGCTGATTGATTTGTCTTCTACTTTGAACTTCATCCAGGATGGTGGTGTCACTCACCTCTTGGGAATGATTGGCTTGATGTCTGTTTCAGGGAGCTGAAATGTGTAATGAGAATATACCATGAGAAATGGTCTATATATGCCATTGCAAATCCAGAGACCTTTTTTTTTATTCTGGAAAGCACTTGTGGGTTTCAGTAGTTTTAGGTTTCATTGAGGCTACAGTAGCTGCACAGGCGTATGCATTTTGCATATCTATCATATTTTGCAATCTGTTTTGCATAAAGTTTCAGTAATGTCAAGGATGGAAGGGATCCTCTGCTCTCTTTAACAAGCTTCACAAGGTGGTTTTTAATGAGGTAGTCAGTGGAGAGTTTCTGTGGTCTAGTGTTGTTTTGCATAGGTTGGTAAAGAAAGATGCTATCATTGCCTCTCTCAGCACCATTCTATATGTCTAACAGCTGCAGACACACAAGTGCTTCATGTACATGCATTCATGAAGAAACATATATAAACTTTTTGTGTATATAATATTTATTTAGTTTTCACAACCAATTACATTTATCAGCCAAGGCTGGGACTTTTTCAAGGCCTTTGAGTAAATCAGGGGGCTTAAGAGCAGTGGAAATACTAGTGTAGCAGCAGCTTGCGACAGAATGGTGGATCCCAGATCTCTTATGCTGAAGCTAAACCTTTCATCAAGGTGGCTTGATGAAAATCCAAGCTGTAAAACCTGTTTCTTTTAGAACTGAAAGGGCTTGTTGCCTCAGAGAGCTAATATGAGCTCTACCAGCAAATGTGCTGTCACTTCCCCCACTTAAAAAAAAAAAATAACCTGTTGGCTAACACCCCTAAAGTGTTAGGACATTCTTATCATCCAAACTGAGACATCTTCATGGTCCTCTAGCCGTGTTCCAGACCAAAAAATTAACATTTTGCAAGACTTAATTTTTTTCTCACCCAGTTAGCACATAAACTCTACTATGTCAAATGAAAGTTATTTGTCATTAGGACAACCCAGAAAGTTTGCAGTCTGTACCCTGCCTGCTTCTTGAAGTTCCATTACCAAAGTCTTTTATCAGGTCAACTGTGACTGTGCATTCCCAGTGTAGTTATGTGACCCAGTCTGTGTAAAATATGGTTGCTGAATGGTTTCTTTCGTTTCCTTTTCAGAATGAATTTCTGACACCATTAAAAAATCATGTGCAGCCATGTTCTTTGGTACCCTTAACTGAATGCTTGCATAGAGAGAAGGGAAAGCATTGTCAGGAATTGGAAGAAATAAAATTCTTTAAGCTATTGGTCTGATCCCTTCATCTGGTGTGCTACAAGAATAACTCCCATGGTAAAAAAAGACTGAAATAAGTTCTTGTTTTATTTTTGTGGTAATTACATTAATTTGAATAACTCATTTTGACTGAAAGTGCAACACGTCCATGTTCTGTGGTAAAATATTAGAAGTCTGATACATCAGGGATGCTCCATGCTATTGTACCCCTATGACTGACAGAGGTATTTGTTTTTGTACTTAGGTATGGTAATTCTCCCCGAAGTACTTCAGGCCCATGAGATAGTTTTTTTTTTTATTAGGGTAGCTTGCAGTGTGATATTTGAGACAGTGTTCATACAGGCCTTGTACTGAAACCTGGAAGGTATTTATAGGTAGTTCTGAAATGCATAGTCCATCTCTGTCTGGTTTTTATACTATCGAGGTTTCCTCCTAGCACTTGTGCTCCATTATTGCAAGGAGAGTGTTTCCAGATGTTTCCATAGGGTACTGCTTTGTATGATTGCTGTGTCTAAGGTGGTGGTTGCATATACTCAGATCTTTATTACATTGTCCCTTAGCTCTTGAGCAGACATTTTCTTTGAGTTGATGACGTCTGTTTATAGATACTTACGAAAAAAAGCCAAAGGGATAAACTATATCCTCAGATATGCATCCGGGTCTGTTTGGAGGCAGGGTTTCTACAGAAGAAAAAGGATTTAGATTTCATCAAATGCAAATCATAATTGACTGTATTGGAGCTACACTATCTTACAGCAATTGAGAACTATGTTTTTTTGCTGGCCAGTTCACTCTAGTGGGTCAAATTCTTATGTGCTGTGACTCCCATGGCTCACCAGGTTGCTTATAAAAGTGTGCCAATGATCACAGCTAAGCTCTGTTCTTTAAAAACACAAATATCTGCCTTCAGCTCTTCAGATGGGCCTTACTTTAGATAGGGAGGAAAGACTTTATTTTTATTTTCTATTTAAGTCTTTAATTTCCTTTTCAGAATGAACTTCTGACACCATTAACAAATGATGTGCAGCAGTCTTCTTTGGTACCCTTACCAAATGCTTGCATAGAGAGAAGGAAAAGCATGTTGCTCTATGCAGGAAAGACTTACAAATCCAATTTCTAAAGAATGGGGAATAATGGAGGGCACTCCAAAGTGCCAGGACCACCTCGAAGTGCACTAGCATACAGCATCAAGTGTCTTCTTGTACCAGTAGTAGTTTGCAAGAAATTGTAAAAAACTATTCACAAAGGTAAATTTATCTCTAAATATGAAATAACAGAAAATGTATTCATCTGTCTCCAGATAAGCCAAGATTCACCTCTGTGTTGAAAAGGACGTGTGGGTGTAGAGAGATTGTGTGACATAGCTCCGTCTGGAGAACAAAGGTTCACTTTGTCTCAAGAAGGTATTTGTGTCTTTTAAAGTTAGTTAGTCAAGGAGGGGTCTTCCTGACTTGTTTTTCTAGTTTGTGAAGATCAGTTTTAATTCTTGTGTATATTCCCAGCTTTGTAGTGTCCATGTTAAAAAAGATATTTTTATCCTGCTAAACCACTTATGACCTGTCTGTTCATGACCTCTTTTATTTAGGTGATTCGTGAAAACACTGAGCAGCATCAGGGGCAGGAACAGACACAGGACCGATAACACATCTGTCCATTTGAACAAATTATTACTATTTTTAACTATCAATTTGTAGCTATTATTTCAATATGTTTACCCAGTGTTTCACTGACCTTATAGAATTTTCTCTTAGACTGTTTCCCTGTATTCTGAGAAGGTTGTGCAAGACAATGTCATAAGCTGCATGGAAATGAAAGTGTGTGGCATCTGCTGCCTCTACCAGTAATGAGGCCTGTTACAGTGTAGGGGAAAATTTTCAGTTTGATAATGATTTGCTCTTGAAAAATGGAAGTTGGTTGCGCTGACAAATAGTATTCCTAATTTTTTTTTGTCCTGGGATTTCTACAGGGTGTGAAGCTGTCTGGACTCTATTTTCCTTTCATGTTCTCTTTTAAAGCAGTGACAGTCTGGCTTTCTTCTAGTCCTCTGCTTCTTCATTTATTTCCCCTGAGTTATCAAATGTTACCACTTGTGGCTTTGAAATTTCTTCACATCACTCTTTTAATATGCTGAGATAAAACTTATGAAAGCCAGCAAATTTGATAACATGTAATTTATCTAGGTACACTTTGACGTATTCTCTCCTCGGTCTTAAGCTGTTATGATGCTTCTGCTCACCTGAACAAAGCTGACCCTTTAGTGGAAGAAAAGTGTTAAACCTGAGCCTTGTAGAGGTTTTTGATTTTTTTTTTTCCCCCTCTGGACTGAGTAGCTGACCAACACTGCTTTCAGTCTTCCTTGTAACTCCCCCTAGCTTTTGGTATGACTCTCACTGTTTTGCAATAATTTCTAGTAATGTGACCTGTTTTAGTTCAGGGTGTGTGTTTGCTTGTTTGTCGTTTTGATTTTTTTTTCCTGTTCTGCCTTTTCTTCATTGTTGTTGAGGAAGAGTCCAGTTTGGCACAATGGTCTTTCATTATACTTCTCCATCCCTGTACTGCATTGGAATAGTTGCACTGCTACTTGTAGCTGCGTTTTCTGTCAGCTCTCCTAAATACTCTTTTGCCTTACATTTGCATGCCTGAGCTCTAACTGAACCAGTGTTGAGTTTGACTTCAAAACAGCAAATACAATATTCATCATGTTATCTGTGAATGCATAATCGTTTTCTAGTGGTTTTTCAAACCCATGTCATAATCAGCAGTGAACAAATTTAGGTTGTTAAGCTGCCATTTAAAAAAAAATTCTCTCCTTTTAAAATTTATTTATTTGTTTGCACTCCTCTTCCTTGAAACTACGTACTTAACCCCTTTGGTATGGTATTCATATATGAAACATCGCATATTGTAGTATGTAAGTCACATAACATGTGTACATAATAGTTTTATAATGAATGATCTGGAATATCTTCATATGTATCAGTTATATTTATCATTGTCAAGGGGCAGCGAGGAACAGAAATGAAGCTGTTACCTTGTAATGGGGAAGGTCAGCGTTATAGCTGAGAATAGCCCTTGGTTTTCCTGACTTGTTTATTCCCAATGGGGTCTTGCTACTCCACTTGTAAACACCTGAAACTATTAACACACACACACACACACAGCGTTAGGCTACGGGTATTTGACTTCTTTTATTAAAATACCATTTTTACTATTCATTGTAGTTTGCTGATAAGGCAAACGATCCTCACACAGCTTAGGTATGTTGCGGCTCTGTGGCTATTGCTGGAAATGTAATATTGAAAAGGCTTTTATTTAGTGATGTACCAATCAATAACTTCTCTTTGAATTTGGAAAGACACTGCTTTAGAAATTTGGCCCTCTGCACAGTAGAACTGTCAACGGCAAATAGATAAATATTAGCTAATTGGATTAATTTAGCCAGTGGGAATGATTACTTTTGATTGTAATGTCTAGTGAAGAGTTCCTATGATTTTTTTATAGACTTATAGAATCATAGAATGGCTAGGCTTGGAAAGGACCTTAAAGATCGAGTTCCAACCCCCCTGCCATGGGCAGGGACACCCCCCACTAGACCAGGTTGCTCAAAGCCTCGTCCAGCCTGGCCTTGAACACCTCCAGGGGTGGGGCATCCACAGCTTCCCTGGGCAACCTGTTCCAGTGTCTCACCATCGTCACAGTGAAAAATTTATTCCTAATATCTAATCTAAATCTGCCCTCTTTCAGTTTACAATTTACCCCTCCTCCTCTTCCTATACTCCCTGATAAACAGTGTTTCCCCATCTCTCCTGTAGGCCCCCTTCAGGTACTGGAAGGCTGCTATTAGGTCGCCCTGAAGCCTTCTGTTCTCCAGGCTGAACAACCCCAACTCTCGCAGCCTGTCCTCATAGGGGAGGTGCTCCTGCCCTCTGACCACTTTGGTGGCTCCCCTCCGGCCTCACTCCAACAGGTCCATGTCTTTTATATGTTGGGGGCCCCACATCTGAACACAGTACTCCAGGTGGGGACTCACAAGAGCAGAGTAGAGGGGGAGAATTACCTCCCTTGACCTGCTGCTAATGCTCCTTTTGATAGAGCCCAGGACATGGCTGGCTTTCTGGGCTGCAAGCACACATTGCCTGCTCATGTTGAGCTTCTCATCAACCACCACCCCCAAGTCCTTCTCCTCAGAGCTTCTCTCAATCCGTTCTCCTCCCAGCCTGTGTTTGTGCTTGGGATTACCCCAACCCATGTGCAGGATCTTGCACTTGGCCTTGTTGAACTTCATAAGGTTTGCATTGGCCCACCTCTCAAGCCTGTCAAGGTCCCTCTGGATGGCATCCCTTCCCTCCAGTGTGTCCACCACACCACACAGCTTGGTGTCACTGGCAAACCTGCTGACAGTGCACTTGATCCCACTGTCCATGTTGCCCACAAAGATGTTAAATAACACTGGTCCCAGTACTGATCTTTGCGGAACACCACTTTGTCACTGGTCTCCACTTGGACATTGAGCCATTGACCACAACTCTTTGAGTTCGGCCATCTAGCCAATTCACTATTCAGCAAGTGGTCCTTCCTTCAAATCCGTGTCTTTCCACCTTAGAGACAAGGATGTCGTGTGAAACAGTGTCAAAAGCTTTGCACAAGTCCAGGTAGATGATGTCAGTTGCACTTTCCTTATCCACCAGTGCTGTGGCCCTGTCATAGAAGGCCACCAAATTCATCAGGCATGATTTTCCCTTGGTAAAGCCATGTTGGTTGTTACCAATCACCTGCTTGTTTCCATGTGCCTTAGCATAGATTCCAGGAGGATTTGTTCCATGATCTTGCCAGGCACAGAGGTGAGACTGACCGGCCTGTAGTTTCCTGGGTCTTCCTTATTTCCTTTTTTAAAAATGGGGGTTATGTTTCCCCTTTTCCAGTCTGCGGGAACTCCACCAGAGTACCACAACTTCTCGAATATGATGGATAGTGGTTTGGCAACTTCATGTGCCCATTCCTTCAGGACTCGCGGATGTATCTCATCAGGTCCCATGGACTTGTGCACCTTCAGGTTCTTTAGATGGTCTTCAACCTGATCTTCTCCTACAGCTGGCAGTTCTTCCTTCTCCCAGTCACTGCCTTTGCCTTGTGCAACTTGGGCAGTGTGGCTTGAGCTCTTGCCAGTGAAGACTGAGGTAAAGAACTCATTAAGTACCTCAGCCTTCTCACTATCCTGGGTAGCCAGGTCTCCCGCTTTCTTCTGGGGGGGGGGCAACATTTTTCTTTTTCCTCCTTTTGTCACTGACATACCTATAGGAGTCCTTTCTGTTACCCTTAATGTCCTTGGCCATATTTAATTCTATTAGGGCTTTAGCTTTCCTAACCTGATCTCTGGCTTCACAGTTTCTCTGTGTTCCTCCCAGACTACCTGTCCTTGCTTCCACCCTCTGTAGGATTCGTTTGTTTTTTTGTTTGAGTTTGCCCAGGACTTCCTTGTTCATCCATGCAGGCCTCCTGGCATTTTTGCCTGCCTTCCTCTTTGTTGGGATGCATCGCCCCTGAGCCTGCAGGAAGTGATCCTTGAATATTAGACAGCTTTCAGACTGAACAAATGGAGACTTTGTGGACATACTTGTACACAAATGGCAGAATATACCATTCAAAAATATGGAGATTTGCCTCCCTTCCTGAGGAGTCTGTTAGCAATTATGCTATCTTGTATACCTACACTCTTTCAGATGAGTTATCCAGATAGATTCAGAGAACTAGTTTCCATTAAAAAAACTTAGATTATATAGAGTCTATATATAACCCTAAAAAAGTAAAACACATTGACAGTGTCTTTTGTGTAGAGCGTGCTGTCAGTTTTACTGTATCTTAACAGCCTTATGTTTCTTTTCCACAAGATATTGGGTTCAATTGTACTCCTTGTCTGAATGGTGAGATGCACAGAGGTAACAGATTTCTTCAGGCCTGTTCGGAAAGTAATTTGCTAAGCAGTATAGTCTAATAAGTTTCATTTTACAGGGAAGAATTACAGGTCCTCCAAGATGTCACAAACTCTTAGAAATTGACATAACCATTTGTGTTTGATGTTTCATCTGTGACAGGATGAAAGCCAAAAGTGAAATGGTGACAGTATCTACATCTGATAGCAACATACTTTGGAAGAAAAAACATGAACCTGTAATGTCTAAGTCGTTGTAGCATTAGTAACATATAATTTTTCACTTTACGAGATGCTTCTGAATACTAGATTTTTGGATCCTTATGAAACTGTTAGTACTTGTGTGTGTACTTCTGATCTTTCTAAAATATAATTTCACTTCTGCTCATTTAGCTAGCTCAAAATCTGTCCATTTCAGTGTTTGGGAGTCTTTTTTAATTAGGCACTTCTATGAATTTTGTAGGAGATCTCATGTTATGAAAGCGAAGTTCATGCTTTTTAGATGAGACACAACTACACCATTGCTGTTTTACAATAATGACTGTTACTATGAGTTCAAACGCCAATTTACCATGTCTTTCAGAATATAGTTTTGATTAAAGGCTTGCTTATAGAATCATAGAATAATTTAGGTTGGAAGAGACCTTTAAGGTCTTTAAAAAAAATGCTGTCTTTTTTTCCCACTAGAGATGTGGGGGAGGGAAACAACAAAAAAAGTTTTTAAACAAATGAGAAATTAACAAAAAAACTATTCTGATTGGCAGTAATTTGGTAGCTTGTTTGCATTTCTAGAGGTGGAGAAAATTCCAGATTTTGAAAAGCCTTGCTCTCCTAAAAAGCCATATCGTTCAAAATATGATTTAGTCCTTTTATGAGGGTTATGTTTAAAGCTTTTAGTTTGTTTTAGGGTGGTGTTTCTGCCCTACACTGTGATTATAAGATTTCAGTTTCTTGAACCTTTAATACAGCTTTTCCTGAGTGATTTTCCTGAGTCATGCTACTGCCATGAGTGTAGAAACAAGCATTACTGTCTGTAATTCACAGAAAGCCTTTATTTAACATTTTCTGCTCTAAATATTAAGAAAAAATGTAAGAATAAATAAAATATGAGATTAAATTTAAATTTAATTAAAATATTAAGATGAGAGGAAAAATACTTAACAAAGAAACCCGTAAAAGGAGGGCTGTGTTATCTTCAGTTTTTAAAAAAGGAGACACTTTGGAAGAACACTGTGAAATACATGTATAGGTGATCCTAAAGCAGTGCAAGTGCTATGATATCTAAACAGTGTACTGCCACATTCTGAAGTTGCTTATGCAGTGGTTGTTGGTACTGAAATACTATTATGCCATTAGCATCTATCTGAACATTTAAGGACAAAGTTTTCCAATTTACACCACTGCTTTACAATAGCTATGGGGTTTTTTTAATGGAAAATACTACACAAAACAAGTATAAAGGTCATGTTGGTTTGTTCAATATAGATTTATTAGTTGGCAAGTTTCAGGCATTCAGGTTCCACCAAAAATTGATCTAACATAAACTTCTGCTTATACTTACTTTTAAGAGCTGATTCTATATCCTGTGGATAATGGCATGTGACTGCAATATCTGTGCACATCCTGAAGTAACCTTTCTTTCTTCAAGGCACCGGTGAACCCTTTAATTATATCAACTTTTACCATCAAGAATATCTGGCTATAGGTGATATAAAATAAACCCTTAAGTCGTTCATAGTAGTAGGCTTTGGTTTTAGTTCTGTTGTGGAGATGTGAGTAACTGGCAGTCTAAACCTGTTTTCAAACAGTGACCTGATACGGAGTAACCTTTCTGTTTAGTTTTGGTTGTAATTTTATAAGCTAGTGTGGTGTATTGTGAAGTAAATTCACTCAGCCTAGGTGTGTTTCTATCCTTTTACTTAAGCAATTAACTTAGGAATGCAAGTAAGTAAATAAGGGCAGCTATAGCTATGATAAGCTGTGAAAGTTGTTCTCTCCTCTTCCCCATTACCTTGTCTGTAGTGGTTGTCGGCTGTGATGCATCTGTCAAGCATACATGGAAGAAATTCAGTGTGAAGTCAACATCTGTTGCAGGGTGTCCTGCTGGCAGTAGAGGCTCTTAGTCCAACAGCAGTGTCACCTGAGATGAGAGGAAGGTCTGATATGCAATGAAAAACATTTAGGAATGTTGATAACAACACACTAGGTTTTTCATATAGTTCTATAAAAGTATAGCATCAAGAAGATGAGATGTGCATTTTAAACATTTCAGTAAAATTGATAGTGATGTGAAAGAGATCATTCATTCAAATTATAAATAAAACTTGAGAGTAGTCACCAAGTGGCTGTCCAGTTTTGTTGACATGAAGATCAGACAGTTATGCAATCAGGATTACCTTAGAAGATTTACCACGAGCAGATATTCTTAAATATAGAAATATTTCTATTGAGCAGTGTCTGAAATAAATCTGTTACTTGAAGCTACAAAATTCTTTGCAATTGCAACAGTCCAATCAATGCAGGTCTGATTTTATCTGTGAGAAGGAGATATATAGTCCTTTGATATTAAAGCACAGAAAAGGGCAAATACAAACACTTGAGAAAGTACACACAGGAAATAGGTAAGTGAGTTGGTAAATGTCAAATGTCTGCTCTCAGAATAAGTTTATTACTGTTACGCTAAACATATTTCCAGTAAGATGTGTCCTCAGTTTGTTCTTCCCTCATAATGTCTTGAAATGGTGACTGAGGTCCTAAGAATGCATGGAGCAGCAGAACGCCCAGATGGCAAAGGATTAATTAGGAATATGCTTAAAGCCTAAGGCTGTTCATGTTCATGCTGTCAAAGTTGTCCAAATTTACTTTCAAAGAAGTTTTGATCTTAACCTGAAGAAGGATAGATCACAGGAAAGATATAGGACCTTTTGAGGTTCTGGATATCATAGAATCGTAGAATCATAGAATGGCCCGGGTTGAAAAGGACCACAGCGATCATCTAGTTTCAACGCCCCCACCAAATGCAGGGCCGCCAACCACTAGACCAGGCTGCTCAGAGCCACATCCAGCCTGGCCTTGAATGCCTCCAGGGATGGGGCATCCACGACCTCCCTGGGCAACCTGTTCCAGTGTGCCACCACCCTTTGGGTGAAAAACTTTCTCCTAATCTCTAACCTAAACCTCCCCTGTCTTAGTTTAAAACCATTCCCCCTTGTCCTATCACTATCCACCCTCGTAAACAGTCGCTCCCCCTCCTGTTTATAGGCTCCCTTCAAGTACTGGAAGGCCGCAATGAGGTCTCCCCGGAGCCTTCTCTTCTCCAAGCTAAACAAGCCCAGTTCCCTCAACCTTTCCTCATAGGAGAGGTGCTCCAGCCCTCTGATCATCTTAGTGGCCCTCCTCTGCACCCGCTCCTAGAGCTCCACGTCCTTCCTGTGCTGGGGGCCCCAGGCCTGGACACAGTACTCCAGATGGGGCCTCACAAGAGCCGAGTAGAGGGGCACAATCACCTCCCTCTCCCTGCTGGCCACCCCTTTTTTAATGCAGCCCAAAACACGGTTGGCTTTGTGGGCTGAAAGCACACACTGCTGGCTCATATCCAGCTTCTCGTCCACCAGGACCCCCAAGTCCTTCTCTGCAGGGCTGCTCTCAAGGAGATCTTCCCCCAGTTTGTATAAATACCTGGGGTTGCCCTGACCCAAGTCCAGCACCCTGCACTTGGCCTTATTAAACCTCGTTAGGTTTACACAGGCCCACTTCTACAGCCTGTCCAGCGATATTGCAGCGATACCAAGAAAACATTGTAGAAAATGCATCTTTTCCTTTTTTCTGATTAGTTCTGTGGCTCTCATGGATCTTTTCCTGAATTAAGCTTTGGAGCAGACTCAAAAACCTTTTTTTTTTCTTTTTTTCAAAATGGCTCTTTATTTTCTGCCTTCCTTTAAAACCCATTTTATTTATTAGAAATTTATGTAAGTGTACTTAGTGCTTTCAATCTGCAACAAAAGGAAAAGCTTTCAGATTGATCATAGCTGTGAAAATTAGTGGTTTGCTGTGAACCAATACTATTTACTTGGGGAAATTATGGAGATTTGGGGGATTTAAATGACAAAATAAGCTTATTTTTAAGAGTGAAAGGCTTTGCAGATAGGAGGGTAGTATAAAAATAGAAGAACAGAGAACAAAAAGATGCAGTTCTGCTCTGAAAAGCAATACTGTGAATAGCATTGTAGAGTTTGTAGAGACAGATAAAAATTCTTTCGTATTCTGTTGAGTCCTGGATTAAATCTGATTTTTGTGAAAGAGATTTTTTTTTCTACTCCTTCTAATAGTGATTGACCAGTAATAATGATCTTCCAGTCTGAACTGAACCCTCAACTTGTGAAGGCACTTGAGAACTGAAGTCAATAGTATTACTCTTATGATTAAAATTAGGCATGGGTTTAAAAGCTGTAGTAGGTCAGGGTCACATAACACAGTGCAACTGAGGATGTTCAGATGAAACAGTATGAGCTCAATCCCCCTTCTGTTTGCTCTTTCATTGCAGAGGAAATGTATAAAAATCTGCCATGCTTCCTCCAAGTCCATAAACCAAGCATAATTTCCAACGTCAGTGCCTGGATATGTTGAGTAAAATTATTCTTTGCAAGAAAAGGGGCCACAGTTGCTTGCTGTACATTTTATTTTAGAATGTAAGGTGCTGCAGTAGTTAGTAAAATGTAGTGAATTCTGTCTTTCATGACAATATAATACAGCATAGGTACTTGCATTTTACTGCAGGCAGATGCGGCTCACATGACTTGTGCACAACTCCTACAGATTACGGTGCTACTGAGGCAGTCGCTAATGTAGTCATCTGATCAAACAGCAAAGTTGGTAGATTTCAGGCCTCTGCTGTGGGAAAAGGTACTTCTATGTAACCTAAAGCACACTTTATTTCAGAAGTGAGTTATTTTTAATTTCTAAACAGCTTTGCATGGATATCTTTTAAATACATGTCATCTGGAGCTTTTCATCAAAACTTGTGACTTTGCTGACTTAAAATTTAACTGTTTGCTTTTATGTGTTATTGTTTTCCAGAGAATAAATAATTTAAATGATTTATGAACTCAAATCCAAGATCTTTAAATAGGCAGGAAAATTAAAAAGTCAGAGTAACTGCAGATGTGTCTTCTGTCAGTAACTGATGGAACAGCAGTTATTTTAGAAAACTGCATGGGGGAAGGGTGGAGGCTGAGTAGCAGCAGCAGTCCAGAAAATATGCGATTTGAAACAGAGCAGCATTTATATACCTGTCATTCAGAAAGCTTATAACTCTACCAGATCTGGATATGGGATCAAAACCAACTGCTGAGGCTGCCCATGTTTTTCTTTTAACAAAAGGAGAGTGAGTAAGATGTGTTGATAAGTCTTTCTTAACTGAAGTTATGCACAATCAGTTTTAGTGTTTTGAGAAGTAAGGCTCCCCTCCATAAAAAGCGATGTCAGCAAGTTGTATTTGAACAAAGGGTGAGATTACTCTTAGTTATTTCTACAGCCCTGTGCATTTATGTAAAAGTGTATATACATTTATGTGGCAGATCTGGAACAGATGTACTCTGGACTCTACAGATGCCTTCCCCATGGGCATTTTGTTAGCGTAATTAAATTTGAGTATAAACTGGAGAAACAGGGTAGTGAATAATTAGCTCTGTAAAACCCAGCCCAGTAGTTGCTTGACTGCTGCATCATTTTATAAACCAGTTATTGTCATTATCAGAATAAACCAGAATTGTCATTAGAATATACATTCATCACACAGTCTTAATAAATTTCATTTACATCAATAAGAATAATTCCCCATCCAAAGTCAATTTAACATCATCACAACACTGACAAAGGCAGACAGTCTACACACATTTCATCCCTCATCCTTTCGCCACCATTACAACATTTACTGCGAAAGATTTTTTCTTACTTTGTAGTGGTACCCGGATATTATTACTAGCGTATCGTGTCTGATCTACCAGCAAAGAAACGTGAGGACGGAGAAAAATTATTTCCATTTGACATTCACGGCGTCGTATAGGGCAGACGTCAGGCCATCATCACGCACGGCGGCGGGTGGCGCTGACCAGGGTGCTGAGCGCCCAGAGCGGCAGCAGCCCCCTGCGGAGTGTGGAGTGGGGAGCGTGGAGCCCTTGTGCTGGAGCGGAAGAGAAGTCACAGCTATTGCTAGAGGACAAGGAGGAAAGGGGCAGGTGTTTCTAACGGCGGAACCGAGAAAATAAAGATTGCCACATGGTGCCATTAGTTTCTTTTCCTTGTAAGTCAGGATGGCAGTGCTATGCAGAAGAGCTCAGAAGACTGAAAACTGTGTTAAACTTTTTTGGGTAAATAACTTTAGTTTAATTTAAACACTCTTTTGATCGGGTTTATTACAGAATTGCTGTTATAATAATTTCAAGTATGAGCTCCATGGCTGCTTATGGCAGAAGAAGTTGGTGAGAGCTGGAGGCCATAAGTAGTAGGAGAGAAGGAGAGAGAACATGAAACATGTCCAGTCTTGTGCTTGAAGTGAGAGAACAATTATTCTCCAGTTTTCTGAAGTTAAATTGCAAAATGGCATACCTGAGCACTTTTCTTCCCTGTCACCTGTTGAAGAATTGTCTGCTGACCTGCTCTATTTGTAAATCATGGGCAGATTTCTTTATCCCTTTACAACACTGGTGAGTGGCAAATGTGTCAATGATAAGCAGTCCTTTTTTCTGCCTTCAACAGGACAAAAATCCTTTCTACCAGTGTCTTCCCCCTTCCAGCCTGAGAAAACTGATTTTAAAAGTTAAGTTTCTGTATACTGTGCAGCATGTGGACAAGTCCCATCTCATTGTATCTGAACATGCTAGACAAAAAAGACAGGTTTGAACATTTTGGAAGAACCTCCTCTAGCCATGTGTCTGCAGTTGCTAAGCCTGCACTTAATTTCTCCCGCATGAACAAATTTGTAGTCAACACTATTTTTGACATCCACCTTTGCAGCCAGCAATCTGTGGTTGAAATTCTTGCCCTTCAAAACTGCTGCAAGTTAGTCTTTTGTTTATAGTAGATGATGTGCATGATCAAGGCATTCTGCTCATCTTGCTTTACTGTTAGTAATGTAGCTTTTAACAAATATCTCCTTTATGAAATTCAAACCCAGTTTATTTCAGTAAGCCACAATGAATTACTCATTTTCTTTGATTAAAGTTTTGAGAAAAATCTTCAAGATGTTGTCAAAAGCAAAATCACTTGCAGAAGGCTGTTTTTGTTAATCTTTCTACACTGGCTGGTTTTAATTTTGGTATCAATAGATTTTGTACAGTCAGAAGCCAGAAAGGATCCTTAAATGATCTAATGTTACCTCCTGCCTAATCCACACCATTATATGTCATGGAGATACGCAGTTGTTGAGCCTTATATTGAAGGCAGACCTTATCTTGTAGCTGGGGAGTTCTCATATTCCCTTAAATGGCCTAGCTAAACCCAGTTGATAGTATACATATCTATAAGATTCTGACTTGTCAGAATACTAGTCATCACTGTTTTGCTATTTCACCAATTTCACCAGTGTTTGAAAGGTGAGAATCACAGGTAGTAAGATTAGATTCTGTCATCCTTGCTTTCACTAAGTGACATTGCTGAGTCCTTGCTGATATTAAATAAATGCAGAACACAACATTACTGAATAAGTGTAAAAACAGCATAAGAAGCTTGTTTAATTAAAAGGCAGGTTACTGTTTTAAGTGCATACTTATTCTTTCAATACACTATTTTGATGAATACTCACTTTAATGTTCTATTAGAAAGACTGCAAAATCCCACGTTTCTTCACAAATAAATGATTTAACATTTGCACTTAAAACAGGTGATGCAAGTGAACAAACTGAGTATTTTCACTTTTCATGGACATAATTGACAAAGAGTTTGTAAATACCTAGAAAACATGCTTATGATGTAATTTATGCCAGTTTTTCTGGTGTTCCTTCTGTGGGTGCAAAATATAACTACTGATCTGCATATAAATCACAAATGGAACAGTCCCTGTAGGAAGAAATAGCCCAGACCCAAACAACTTGGACACGCAAGTATGCAAGTCTGTAAATAAAATTCCTGGGATGATCAGCTTGCAGGTGAAATTATCATGTTTTTATATACAAGCAGTTGGACTCCAATGGAATAATATGACTTAAGTAATTTGTTAATTAAATGTAGAAAAGTGACCGTATGATTTTCTCTGTCTTTGATACCTTTAAATAAATTTTTGTCTTGCAAAATTTTGTTTAGTTGGAAGTTTGGCACTGAATTTGGAAAAACAGAAGTAGCTCAAAGTTCAAAGGTTGGAACTTCCCTGCTGTTATGCTGAACCAGGGGAGTTTGGATGAGCTTTCAGAGAAGCAGCAATGTTGCAAAGCTGTGAGCTTCCCTTGGATGAATAGGTGGGGAGGTGGCCACAGAACCAGAGTTTACGTGCTTTTTGTTCTTCTGAAAAAGACACACAATGTCCAAAGAAGGCAAGGAGATGTTGTTGATGCTATGTTGTTTCGTTTCTTTGCCTATAGTAGAACTGAAGTTGGAGAGAGAAGCTAGCTTTGAAATACCTAAGTATTGCAGGAGCTACAGGACTATTGATAGTAGAGTGGAAAGATAAAGAGTCAGAGCCTGAATAGGAAGAAACATTTGGAAGTACAGGAAGGAAAATGCTATTTTAAGATATTTTCGTGGCACAAAGATGAGGTTCTTGGAAAGTGCAAAAACACAAGAATACTGGTAAATGTTGAATCCTAGTAATTAATTAAACAACTCTAGCTGTTTTCATATATCCTGGTACACCAAAAGAACACAACAGATCCCACTGCTTAGGTGGCTGTTTGGGAGGGTTTTGAGAAAGCTGACAAATGCTCACCTCTGATGCTCTAGACCCCTTTCCCTTTGAATCTGACAGGAAAGCAAAATAATAATCTTTGTTGAGAGTAATTGTCACATAGAAAATTTCTAACGTCTCTCTCAGTTCCTTTTTTGTGTGGCCAAATTGCTATTGCTCTGAGACTGGCCTCCAGTCATATTACTATTCTTCCTCATGAGCTCTTCATTGCTTTATGGTCTTATTCACCTTATATCTCATGGTGTTTTGCACTGGGGACGTGTCAGTTCTTCTGGGATGACAGTATGAAAGGGACAGACACTCAAAGATGGTGAAGACTAGAAATGGTAGAAAAAGTATTCACTATTTTACGTCCCTTCTAGTATTGGGTAACTTTGTGTAGGCAGCATCAGGCAAGAAACTTCACGTTGATCATGGCATGCTGATCCTGTCAGTGGTGAGGTCCAACAGCTTCACTGTTCTTCACATCTTTACAAGCATATCAAGTAAGCAAAGCTGTTGTTTTGCCAATTGACTGGGTTGGCACAAATGGACACAGGCACCAAATTAAAGAAGATAGCTTATTTTTACTTATGTTTAAAGCGATAAAATAATGAGAAAAATAATAACAGTGAAAATAAATTAAAGCAAGATAAGGTAAAGCAGCAAAATAATAAGCAAACTACTACAGCAAGCAGAAAGTAAGGTAATGCACCTAATCATTACTATATAGAGTTAGTGATAATGATTAAGAAAGATACATCACCAATTGCCCTAATAATACGTTACCATCATCCAGATTCACAGTCGTGGGGGAGCCCAGTTTCAGCGAGGATTTAGAGAACCCTTCCCAGCAATTGGGAAATCTCTCTCCAGTGCATCCACTGTATAGATGAGGCTCCCAAATTTCCCTGCAAACACTCCTCACTTTTATACAGTTGAATAAACAACTTCATATCTTAAACTGCAAAAAACGTCTGGTGTGGTTTTCTCCTTGTTAACTTCCGTCTCGAGCCTGGCCAGAGCAAGAGAGGGGAGATAACAAGAACAAAAGCATCTAGCAATCTTGATTATGTATCTCTCAACACAGCTTGTCATGACTTGCCACATTCCTTTGCCATCAGTGGCAACAGCGCACATCTGTGTTTAATTTTGGCTACTGTTATACAATTAGTATCTTTCTGCTGACAAACCTTACACAGCAAATGTGACAGCAAAGCTCTATAAATGTTCCAACAAAGCTTTTATAAATTGGCATATATTAATAAGGTAATACATTGCATATGTGATCAATACTGTACATGTTAGATACATTGTTAGATTGTGAAGTACATACTGTCAAGCAGTATATGCAGCATGCATTCAGAAGCTTTTAACTATTTCAGTGTAAGGCACTATTTATAGAGCAATACAAGTAACACTCCTGCTGCTTTTAGGGTTAGAAAGTATGAAAACAAATTACTTGTGTTGCAGCCTTTGAGAAGACCCTCAGGACAGGAAGTATTGGTAAAGGGAGGACAAAATTAACTACTGCTGAAGTTCATTGCAAAACTGCAGCTTTTAGTGTATTTGAGGAAATATATCTGAAAGAGTGGATGCCAACTGAGAGGGCGTGTTCCAGATTGGTTTCTCAGCTGTGCAATTCTTCCTTCTAACTTCACACACCATCTTGCATCTTAAATGCGAGGTTGGCTTGAGTGGGCTTGAGGTTAGAGACACATTTTTCACATGTTCTTCTTAACTGTTAAGCAAAATATATCAAGGTGTTCTTACACAAACAGTAGCAATGTGAGATGGCTTTGGAGGTCTGTTTTGTCCGCTGGAGTTCCTTACCTTTCTCCATTTTCAGTCAGAGCTACCATTTTCAGAGTACTCACTGGAATAAAATCCACTGCCTTTCTCTAATGCTTATCTGATAGCAAACATTGCTAATGTCTAAATGTTCAGTTTCATCTGGCAGCAGAAAAGTCAGTTACTGTTTCCAGATCCAATATACTGGGCACTGCAAGATTGAAAGTACCTTGTCTTCAGAAATATATTTTTACAGATTGAACTGAGTCCCATCTTGCCTTTTCCTAGTAGTAAAAATAGGAACATCATCCTAGAGGTGTGAAATCCTTCAAGTGCTCATAGCATAAACACTAAATGCTTCTTGCTTTTGCATATGTAGATGATGCAGAGGGGAAATCTTCAAGTATTGACAGATGAATTTAATCTTCAAAGTTCTTTATGTCATTCCAAAACAGTTACTTACAGCACTTATGTGGCGGAATCTTTGTGATCTAAGTATCTGTGTATTGGGATCTGAGCAAAAACTTGTATTGGCAAGCTAGGGCAGCTCTCAAGAGAGGAAAATAATATGATTGTTACCATTATAGTTTGGGTTTATTCCATTAATACTGGGGGGGAGGGTGACATGTCCATGCCCCTATGGGACTTAATGCATGACTCTGAAATTTCTGTGAGTTCTGTTCTTTTTCAAGTATAGTTTACATCTGAGAGATCTTGTATTTGCTTCTCCCCTGAATGTTTATTTTGATCTTGCACACTGGCAACTTACAGTGTCAGTTGCTCTACTCCCTGTTACTAACATCCAACTATGCATTAAAATAATTTTTGTTCTTTGCATTTTAGGATATATATTGTTTCTTCTAATCTCTTTTCTGAGACTCATCAATTGCTAGGTTGACACAACTATTTCTGGTGCTAGCACATTAGTATTTGCATAACCCTGAAAGAAAGTCTAAGGACTGTTACTGGTTTGTATTACAATCCACAGTATATCTGATTTGTTTATTTCCTTAGTGTTTTAAATTGTCTCTGTTTGTTACTATCCCTGTGCGCATCTATAATAGATGAATCAGAAATAAAACAATAAAATGTCAGCTATCTTCATTCTCAGACAACCTCACTGGATAAAAATAGTCTTGAGGAAGAGTTAAGTTAAACCACATCCTGTTGGTGGGAAGTATCATACACTGCCATTCTCATATTTGTGACTACCTGATGACGTTATTTCCTTAAAAGTTTTCATTTTATGAAAAATGAAGTTGATTTTTGAGATTTTTTTTTTTTGCTAAGGTGACTTTTCACACTGTTCTCTTTCTTTCTTTCTTTCTTTCTTTCTTTGTTTCTTTCCATGCACACAGCCATAGCAGTTTGGATCCATGCAAAATATTGCTGTTTACTGCAGAACGTGATAATTAACCCTTGGTTCCCTGTATTGTCTGGTTTTCTGCTGCATAAAAACTATCAAGTTTTGCTGTGGATACATCTCTTCTTTTTCCAAATACAGCATTGTAGTGTTCTGATGCAATGTAGGTTGACACTTGGTAAACTTAAATGTGAAATTGGTTCATACAATCTTAATCCTGTCCAGGACCATGTTTTCTGTGCCTGGAGTGGTTGATAAGCTGAATCTATCTGATTGCCAAAATATGTATTAACGTTCATCCATTTGTTTCATGCGATCATGTTAGCAGATGTCAGCCAACAGCATACTGACAGACCCACATGTGATTAAAAAGCATAGATATATTTTTGAGAAAGAAAAATAGATGTTTTGAGCCTTTAAAATTCCATGGGTGATATGAGGTTGTGGAATATTGATGTGTAAAACACACAAAAGCATTTAGCATCTCAAAAAATCAGTTATTAATCTTATTTTCTCTGTATATAAACATAAGTAACTGGTAGATGTATAATCACATACTGTCCGTCTTTGTAAAACAAGTTCAGAGTGCTTTAAAGTTTAGGGTGCTTTAAAGCTTTCTAAGGTGGCTAGGAAGTAGTTGGCTTAGGGAACTGGCAATGTGTTATCAGTCCTGTTACCTTTAACTTCTTAATTAGATCTTGCTGATCTCCGGGAGTGTTTGAATGTGTTTAATCAGCTGATGCTTTTGGTTGCATATTCTTCCACTTCTGTTGTATTCTACTTTTTCAGTCTGTTGTCCTCCATGAGAGCTAAACTTCAATGGAAAACATTAAATACATTAAAAATTAGGTTTGATGAATAAAAACTTTAGCTTAGGTGAAATTACTTAACGGACTTGAGTGAAGTGGCAGCTGAGCCTCTGGCTTCAGAACACCATGTTCTTACTTGTGGATCCCTACTTAAAAAATAAACTCATAATAAAAAATAATCACAAAGCCTTACACAATCTAACAATTCCTTATTTTATTTTTCTTTCTAATGATGACACACATAAATGAAAAATTTAGCAAATTGTCAGTTATTGCCTACTCCCTAAAGTTTAGGAAATGAATTAGAGAAGGATGCATCCTATTTCAATCTCAAAGGCTACTCTGCAATTGTGCAATCCACTGGTCTTAGCATATTCTTAACCTTTATGAAACACTCATCTGTTGTTTTTGTCTCAGTAGAACCACTAAACTCTGGTCCAAAGAAGTGAATACTTCCTGGATGCAAGTCGAGTTACATTATAAAATCTTTCCTCTGCTTCCTCAGTATTTTCTTATCATTTTCTAGCTTGGGGAACTGCTAAGAAAGGTTCTTGATTGGTAATGCCTTTTAAAGAGAAACTCCCTAGACAGCTTCTGTGAGATAGCACCAGAGCTCCTCATTTGGAGGGAGTAGCTTTCACTAGGCTGTTTGAATGAAGGAATCTACTTTTGAAATAGATCTTCTTTCAGATTAATTGCCTCTCTCATAATTTACACATATTTTTCTAGTAAAGTTGAGTCCAGCTCACTATCATTATCAGAAATCAATTTTAGTCAGGTTTCCCATCAAAACTATCCAACCCACTGTCCTTTTTGTTCTGTCACTGGGCAACACTGACAGGACTCTGACTCTGTCTTCTTTACTACCTTACCCCCACACCAGTCATGCATTTGCACACATTGGTGAGATCCCTGAGACTTCTCTTGTCCATACTGTACAGTCCCAGCTCTCTCAGCCTCTCTTTGTATGTCAGATGGTCCAACCCCTAAATCATCTCCAGGACTGGACTAAATCATCTTTGCTGGACTCATGCCACTAAGTTCATGTCTTTTGATGGGACCCTGGAGTTAGGCCCAGCATTTCGGTTGTGTCTCACCAGTGCTGAAACGAGAGGATGTAACACCTCCCTTGACCTGCTGGCAGTGCTCTTCCTAATGTAGCCCAGCATGCCTGCCCCCACTTGCCAACAAACCTCATTCTTAAGGCCTTGTTAGGCTTTGGATCTCCCCTAGCAATATTGTTATTGTCTTGGATGATTGAAATGACAGAGAGACCACTTAGAGAAATGGAGAAACTACCCAACCAACTAGCAAAACTATAACAAGTAGGCATTAAAGCTGGTTTTGTCTTTTGTTGCTTGGTGTTCTCAATGGAAATATAGGAATATTGCTTCCCAAGTGTCACACAGAATCACAGAATCACAGAATGTTAGGGATTGGAAGGGACCTCGAAAGATCATCTAGTCCAATCCCCCTGCCAGAGCAGGAACACCTAGATCAGATCGCACAGGAACTCATCCAGGCGGGCTTTGAATGTCTCCAGAGAAGGAGACTCCACAACCTCTCTGGGCAGCCTGTTCCAGTGCTCTGTCACCCTCACT
>VZTO01011501.1:1758-16652 GCA_013400615.1 Syrrhaptes paradoxus | reverse complement strand
TCCAACTAGACTCCATCCCATTCACCACAACTCTCTGGCTTCTTTTCTCCAGCCAGTTCACAATCCATCTCACCAACTGATCATCCAGATCGCACTTCCTCAGTTTAGCCGCGAGGATACTGTGGGAGACGGTGTCAAATGCTTTACTGAAATTGAGATAGACCACATCTACTGCTTTACCATCATCTATCCACCTGGTAATGTCCTCATAAAAGGCTATCACGTTGGTCAAGCATGTCTTCTAAGTGTCATTTAATCCAGTCATGAATGTTTCTTGCTTTCAAAATAGGAATGCAACATGCCATTGCCATTTCATAATGCATCTTAACAACGAATTTAATTCTGTTCTCAGCCAATAGTATTAAGTTGGAGGAACTGAACAGAATTATGTGGGGTGTTCCTGGTTTCCAATTGCAGTATTGCATATGAAATGTAGCTAGAGAGTTTAGATGATGATTTGTGCCTGTGGGACTCAGCATATGTGAACAGATTTGTATTTTACATAAACATGAAGTCAGAATTTATATCTGATTGTGTCCATATTGTATTTTGTTTGCAAGCTCTGTTAGCATCCAAGATGATTATATAGAGCTTACGCATCTATGGAAATATATGCTACAATTCCCTTTACCAATAAGAGTGATTCACTGTGTTTTTAAGGTCAAAAAGTGTCAATATAGGATAGGTCATGGAGTTTCACCAAGGACTTCCTTTGTTTAATGCAATAACTTATGATGGAACTATGGAGTATCTCCTACAAAGCTGGAAATAAAATGTTCTGCAATGGAAATGGAATGGAACAGAAGAGAGAGGTTTCTTTGAAATGGAATGAAAAATCTTACATCAGGATAGGTTGTTAGTTTAAAATGCCAAATTAGCTTCATGCTTGGATGGGAATATCCTATTGTGCCTTTCATGGGTGTAATTATTTATGTGGCTTTTACTTTACTTTGATGTGTACAGCACGAGCCCAAGAAAATTAATGCTGTATACAGCAGCGTGTAAAAAGGAAGACAGGTTCTGCCCCAGGGAAACTCCCTGTCTACTGGGAAGCCAGAACCCACAGGTACATAGATCAAGCAGGCAAGAGTGTGGGTGGTTTGAGGGCATGAACTCTGAATACAAGTCAGCTGGGCTCTTGCTAATGGGTTTCAGGAAAAAAAAGCAACACGGTTGTGGCTTGCTTATTCAATATCAGAAGTTCTGCATTTCCACCCATCAGTGATAGTCCTGCTCATGTTTTTCTTTTGTGTTCCTGATCTTTTTGTTTTTTGGTGTTTTGTGACTTTACCACCATAGACTAGGGAATTTGAAAATAGCGTGTTGTGTTGCTTCTGTGAGATGGAAGGCAGCACGCACAACAAAGGCCACAGGTACTAAGGCAGTAGGCATTGGGAAGTATTTTGTGAAACAAGTAGATGTTAGAAGAAAGGAAGGAGCATTAGTATAAAATTAATTTTGTCAGAAAGCTGTTGCCTGTGCTCAGTTTTCACTTTGAGTTTTGTTTTCCCTTGGTCGTAGGAGTATATTATGAGCACTTGACTTCACTGAGCTCCCCTGGCCATAGGATTGCAGGAGGAAAAGATGGAGAAAGGAGCAAAGGTGACAGACTCCAAGCCACAGTTGTTATCTAATATGGTGGCTCACTTGGCCAATGTCTTAGTGTTAAACTAGGTTAAATTAGTCTAACATTATTCCTAGAGCACCTCAAATAGATGGTGTGACTGGATGTTTATGGTTATCTCAAAACATGCATCATCTGCTGTAAACGTGTAGTCCAGAACCATTTAAAATCAAGGATTCCTGTGTCAAGAAGAGGAAACACATACAAGCTGTATAGTTGCCAGAGTGGAGCAGTCAGAAAAACCTGTCTTGGTGAATGTTAGGACTGTGGCAAGAATATAGCCTAGCATGAGTGTCTCTTGGGCTGTTGATAAACTCAGTTCTGTTTTTACAGTGCTAAACATCTGTGGAAATAATTTTTAGCATGCCCTGAACTCACTCAAGTTTCTGTTCTCTTGTTATTTTTTTTTCCCCTCAGTCATGACTTCCAGCAGTCTCTTTCATGTGGTGCTGTTGTTTTGCATGGAATGGCCCTGTATTTCTCCAGACCCTACCTACAGTTAATTTCCTGGTTAGTAATCCTAGTGCTACTTCATATATCTTAAATTTCTGGACAGTTTTACCAAGTAAACCTACACTACTGTCAATGTCAGCCTGACATAATTTTGAAAACTCTTTTTAAGATCAATATGCAAGCTTTAAGTTTAAGATCATAATACACTAAAATACAGTGTGTTAAACCAAGAAACCATATATTTATATTCCCCAGTCAAATTCAGTTGTAAGGGACCTCTGACCTGTTATTCAGCAGGTTCAGTTCTAAGTTAAAGGAAAGTCTCTTTCAAGCCATTCTTGTGTTCCATCTTTAAAAGTGTAAAGTGAACCAGGGAGCCTTATTTCTGGAGCTATAAAGGTTAATGAGTCTGTGCTTACTGTTAACGGTTTTTGCTGACTTTTCCACATTCTCTCCTGGAAGGTGTTTGTGTAATTGGAGGTTTAGGACCATCTAATCCTCTCCAGATCTTCCTGTAACATCACGACAGAAGTTTTGACTTCCACAACTGAAATGAAGCTCCCAGTGCTTTCTAATTTCAAGCACAAGACTAAATTCCAAACCTGAAGCTCAGTCTTTTTTGCATCAGCTGTCATCTGGAGCAATTAACTATATCATTAAAGAAGTGCTAAACCATTTGTTCTGGAAAAGACTTCTTCACTAGGTGCCGGGTGCCCACCAAGCTACTCTATCACTCTCCCTCCTCAAGAAGATGGGGAGAAGAAGAATACGATGAAAAGCTCATGTGTTGAGATAAGGACAGGGAGGTCACTTACCAGTTACTATCATAGGCAAATCAAACTTGACTTGGGGAAATTAATTTTATTTATTGCCAATTAATAACAGAGTAAGATGGTGAGAAATAAAAACAAGTCTAAAAAAATGCCTGCCTCCCACCCCTCCCATCTTCCAAGGCTCAATTCAAAAGGTTGCAGCCAGTTCACATTGCTTTGTTTCTGATGCTTCTTCCCACTCACGCTCTTCCCCTGGTCCAGTGTGGGCTCCCTCCCATGTGAAACAGTCCTTCACAACCTTCTTCAATATGGGTCTTTTCCATGTGCTGCAGTTCAAGAACTGCTCCATCGTGGGCCATTTCCTCAGGTTGTAGTCCTTCAGGAATGGACTGGTCCAGCATGGAGTGACTCTGTAGGGTCACAAGTCCTGACAGAAAACCAGCTCCAGTGTTGGCTCCCCTCCATGGGGCCACAGATTGTGCTAGAAAACCTGCTTCTGTATGGGCTCCTCTCTATGGGCCACAGGTCCTGCCAGGAGGACTGCTCCAGCGTGGTCTTTTCATGGGGTCACAGCCTCCTTCAGGTACATCCACCTGATCTGGTATGGAATCATCCATGGGCTGCAGGTGGATATCTGCTCCACCATGGACCTGCATGGGCTGCCAGGGGACAACCTGTGTCACCAGGGTCTTCACCACAAGCTACAGAGGAATCTCTGCTTTCATATCTGTAGCACCTCCTCTGCCTCCCTCTTTACTTGACCTTGACCTGTGATTTCTCCTATTTTTGAAGAAACAGTCTTGCTGATCAGAATAGTTTCTGGTCAGGTGTTTCTTCCTGTGAGACAAACTTAAAAAAAAAAAAAAGCTTTTAGGAAAAAACCCCAACCAAACAAAAAAAGAATGTGACTACATCTTGGTTGCTTCTGTTTGATTGCTGGAAAAAACCAAGATGCTTGCAGAAATGTTTGGAACTTCAAAAATACAAAAATAGAGTAAGATGTGTGTGGCACATCAATAAAATATCTTGAAACTTTATACTCGAAATGATGGATCATAAATGCCTTTTGATGATGTACATTAAATTAACACAGTATTTGAACATAAATAATTGGAGTCAAACTTTTAGGGTCTGAGAGTAAATAGTCACTATGGAAATATTGCAAAAATTAGTGCAAAAAAGTTATGATTGAAATGGCTGAACCTGACATAATTGAAGGCATGCTTGTATTTCCAGTGAGCAAAAGTTACTGGAAGGGACAGACCTTAGGCAACAGTAGCGGTCTATTTCTTCTTTCTTAAGTAGAACTATTTAAAGGAAAAGAGTCAGAAAATAAATGACAGCTTTCTAACAATGCTAAGAAATTTAATTTTCTTTGTTATTGACCTAGAAGCAGAGTTGCAGAATATATAGAAGCAGAGGAAACATTTGACCTTTGGCTGAAAACACAGCAGAACTCATGCCTCAGCTAATGAGTTGCTGCACGGTTAGAATCTTCTCCCAGTCGTAAGAAATGCAAACAATCTAAATAAGGATTCAGTCTACTTTTTATAAATTTATTATAGTTGAAACAGAGTTATTGTTTCTTACAAGCCACTGAATTAAAAGGTTAACTGTCCCTTTATTTTTTTGGCTGCCTGATGACATCAACAAGGAATTGTCATAATAAATTAAATACAGTTCAGTGAAAATGAGAGAACCTGAAACATGTTTTGAAACAAAAAGTTATGTATTATACTGGAATGTAAATGACACATAGGGAGGCTGGTCATTTTTGTTACCTCCTTAGGATGATTAAAAAGTAGGTATTTATCTGGAGTCTCACGATGCTTTTGACTGAAGAATGATCAGAAACACATGCTTGGATTTAATTTAGAAATGCAGGGCCAAGTGCTGGTTTCTCAGTTTTCTCTTCTTTCAGTCTACACAGTAAAGAGAAAAATGGAAAAATGTATGACACATCTTCTAAATTAATGTATTTGTTGCTCACCATTTCAGATAGATTTTCCAATTGTTTTGCAAATTCTTATCTGAAGCAGAGATGTGGTGTGAGGTTGGGGAGTTCACACATTCAGATTTTTATGGTGTTCTGCCATCCCACATAAGTGGATGCCCCTGCTGGAATTTTCACCTAAAACCCCTGCCTGTCTGCCTGAGACACGCACAGAATTTAAAACATGGTAGAGAAAAGGTTTTGGGGTCTTATCATTCAAATTATTAGTGGTGAACAGCATTAATTAAAAAAAATATGTTCTGATGTTGTGGTTCACTTATGGTCTCAAATATAACAGAATGGTTGTAAGAGAAACCCTCTGAAATTGCAGCTACTGTAATTCAAGATAAATACCTTTTGTTGTTTTTGTAATGAGAAAACATAAGTAAGACAGTTGGGTACAATTGACTATCGTGTCGAAGACTATTTTCTTTTTAAAACAGTCTCAGAAATGACAGGGAAAACAGTCTGACATGATCTCTTCAGTCCTGATGATTTACTAAAGACAGAATCATGTATAAATGGCTAGGTGTCGAATTAGAAAATGATAGGCAAGGTTTAGAGGATACCTTGTGAAGATACAAGAAAGAAATATAACAAAGCTACTTTCCTGTATGGAAAGCATACACAAGTCTTCATATAAAAATTTCCCTATATCATTAATTTCTTGAAAAGGATGATATCTTGCCATCCTTTTATGTTTTACTGTCGTAGTTATCATAAGGAATTCGGTGAGCAGCAAAAGCGTACACTCTACTGAAATATTTTCTGTAGGATTTTTCACACATCAGTTTATTAACAAAAATTTGTTAAAATAATATTTGTTACTAAGAGAAGATGGTTTGGAAAGGAGAAGGTTAGTAAAAGTAAAATGCTTTTTCCCTTCAAGTAATATGTGAAGAGGAGTTGACTCGAGTCTGTGACTTCAGTGACAGAAAAGAAAATTAAGTGGCTGGTAAAATAATCCCTTGTCTATTCAGGTAACAAAGACTTACTCACAAGTAGAGTATAAAAAAGAAATACTAATAGCAATATTTCTTAGTTGATTCATATGTACCTGGTGAAATGATGTGTTGCTCTGAAAGCATTTTAAAGAATTCTTATGTTTTTCTCCGTATCTAGCTTGGGGAAAAGAGGATATTGCTCAAGGAGAAAGCTTTATCTTGTAGCATGTGTGGGACATCTAGAGTTAAGAAAGTAAAATAGATTGTCAGAAAAAAAACACAGGGCAACCCCTTTGCCTGGAAAGTGGTATAGGTGGTATAACAAGAACATACACCATGAATTACATTATATATACTTTTAAATTCCTGTTTTGATCTATTGTAAATTGTAGTCTATGGTTGAGGAGAGGTGGAGAATTTTGAAGGTTTCTGTACAACAGGTTGCAATCTCTGTTAGTGTCTTAATAGACATTTTATACATGCAAATCTGTTCTTCTAAAACCAGATTAGGCTTATCTAAGTCTAGTTCATTATGTTTAACAAACAACAGTTTTCTGTCCTGCTTTCAAAATTGGATATTTGTGCTTTTTATCAGCTTTCTAGTATGTTGTGTTAACCTACAATAAACAAGGACTGTAAGGTATCTACTCAAATGTCTTGCTGAAAAGGCTTGATACGTCCAGTAAATTTCAACAGTTAGAGTGTTCCCAATTAGCTGTAGTCACAAATATCTTAGAAGGTATAATATGGAAGATCAAAGGGTGTTTTTGCAATTTTGTGCTTAAAGCTAAATCTATGTTAATGGATTTGTGATTTTGTTTTTTTTTTTAATCATGACTGCTGGATCCTTGGTGTATTTCCCTGAGATCATCCATTAATGAAATAACCAGAGATACTGGATACATCATGCTATTAAGCAAAGTTATTATATCTTTGTTTTTGAAAACACTAGGATAGGGGAAAACAATACAAATATAGATAATTTTGCTGTAAACATACTTGTCATCATGCTCCATTAATAAAGCAACTAGAAAGAGAAAGTACTGTCATTTTGTCACTTTTCAGCTCTCTGTTAAGAACTTACTGGCTATATGGTGTCTGACTATATAGGTATTTCAAATCTAGTATTTCAAAATCACTTCCCATTTGCTTGGGTTTTTTTGGAAGTTTTTGTCACATTGCTTTTCTGTATTTTCCTTCTTTTTTTCATAGAATCATCATAGAATCATAGAATGGTTTGGGTTGGAAAGGACCTTAAAGATCATCAAGTTCCAACCCCCCTGCCATGGGCAGGGACACCCTCCACTAGACCAGGCTGCTCAAAGCCTCATCCAGCCTGCCCTTGAACCCCTCTAGGGATGGGGCATCCACAACTTCCCTGGGCAACCTGTTCCAGTGTCTTACCACCCTCATAGAGAAAAATTTCTTCCTAATGTCTAGTCTAAATTTACCCTCTTTTAGCTTATACCCATTACTCCTTGTCCTACCATTACACTCTCTGATAAAGAGTGCCTCCCCATCTCTTTTCAGCTTACAGAATGTTTACTTTTATGTGAAAAACAGGCAGATGTTCTTTAAGGATAGTGATTTTTCAGGTTTGTTTAGGCATATCTGTTTTAAAGAAATTTGTTCACTTTCAGTGAGCCATAGTAGCATCTGTCAGACCACAGACTGCTAGGCTGCACAACAGAGGGGCAGGTAGGAACATTGGCACAGTCCTGTTTAGACTGTATTTTAGTGAACGTGTTATGAGTTCTGCTCACATGCAAGTGTGGTGTTTAATACTTTAGCTTGATGCATGTGCCACAGATGACTTATTTTGTGTGGATTTTTTTTCTCTCTGTTTCTTACTGTGTAATGTTTGAAATGGCATTGGGTGTAAGAAGTCTATAGCACTGCTTTTTCGCACTTGCCACTCTTGGTGCTGCATTGAGCTTTAAAAAATTGGCATCACAGTTAATTCTGTTTTGCAAGTTTTACATCCTCTTTCATATATTAATGATTAAGCTAAGCTGGAAAAAAGAAAGAAAAGAGGAGTACTCTAAGCTATTACCTATTCTTCACTTCTTTCCTGTACTATTCATAATTTTCTAACCCTGAAGCAATACATTTGTTCCTCTCAAACTTTGCTTGCAGTTTTCCCTCTGGCTCTTGTTCTCTGCTGTACATTTTTGTCATTGCATGTTCTGTTTCCCTGGACTCTGAAACCATAACCCTGTCTACATATTTTATATTTGCTGCTCCTTCTATTCTGAGGTCCTTTTTCCCACTTCCTTTCTTACTGTTCAACCCTTCAATTGACACGTGTCCCGGCCCACTCTACATGCTCCCACTGCGGACTTCTCTTACCACTTTGTCTTCATTTACCTGTCTTTTCACTTCATCATGCTTCCCTTCTCAGCTTCCCTCTGTGCCTCACCATCTCTGCCTATCTCAGATATATCTATATATCTGTAAAACTCCAGATCTATAGATAGCTATAGATACATGTATACGTGTCCTTCTCCATTTCCCTATCTGAGATGGCTTCTCTTTTTTTTTTTTCAGGGGTGTGTCCTCCCTGTGTTCTTTCTTCTGCTGCTTTGAGTGGTGGTGTGCTATCGGGAACTTTCCTGGTGCGTGCCCCACCACACAAGGTAGCTGCTTTCTCAGCATGGTTTAATCACACGTGTTGGTCTGTGCTGGTTGGGACAGGATGTGAAGAGGCAGAGGGTACAGAGTCCATGAATTTTTTTATATTGGCTATATCAAGACAGTATTGAACACTGTTCCCCGATAGAGACGTGGAGAACTTTTCGATTCATCAGAGAGGGGCATCATGGTGATCTTTCTGCTGCTGTTCAGAGACCTCGAGTCTTGGTCATCTTCATTCACCAAATAATTGCTATATGGGCTGCAATACTTAGAAAGAGTAGGAGTAATTTTTCCTAACCACAGGCAGTTACTATTATAGTTATCTATATAAAGCTTCCTTGGTGATTAGAGTTAAAATAAAACATTTTCGGGGCATGTTTCACCTGACCTGTTCCAAAAGTCCTTAGAATTGGAATGAATCATGTTCCAGAATTGCCCATTTCTCTCTGTTAACTGCAAAGGGAATTTAGATGATTATCGGGGAAGTAAATACCAACATTTGATAGATGAATTTTGCTCTCTGGTTTTGTACAAACTCAGATGGAAAAAAGAAAATTGTATTGAGTCAGACAAGTAATTTAATGGTTCAGAAAAGGTATTCAGCACTTCAGATGGTTACACAAATGGGGAGGTAAAGCCAAAGTAGAGCAAGACTGTTTGTGCTAATGAGGCATCTGATGACTCTGCTAATAAGGAAAAATTACTCAAAGTCCTGTGTTTTAACAAGAGGTGATGTAAATATTGTGGGGAGTTAAAATTAGCCAGAGGAGTTTAATACTGAATGTCTCAGCTGCCAGTCTTACTTTGCAGTAGTGCATCTTTCTGAATTCCCTTAACTGATGTTGTTTTCTTTTCATTTTTTTTCTCTCTGAAGAGAAGTAATTCCCTGGGTGCATTTGACAATCCTCCGCTGGGTTAGACTGAGAAGAAAATTTGTCTGAAAAGGTCCCAGCTAACTTTGAGGCCATTCCATTGACGCTTGTGAAGGTTTTAACTGATCTGTCAGAGTACATTGTGCTGATGGCTGACATTGTACATGCTTTGGCCAAATTTCTCACAATTGTATAACTTCTTCAATCTCTTTAACTCAATGAGAAGGTGAAGAGTTGGTTCATTCCAAGGTTAAGATGTGCTAGAGAAGTAAAGACTTTAAAAAATCAGGACAGTCAATTTTTAAAATGTTACCATATGGTAATCTTTTTCTAGTGCTCAGTGAAATGGTCTTTACAAGAAAACCTTAGTCATTTTCATCATATGCTCAGATCATGTTAACTGATGTGGTGTCTGAAGAAAGAACTAAAATATTGTCAGTTTTTTTCAATAATATCAGTTTATTTAATAAGATATTATCTCTTCCTGCAAAGCTTGCCATTTTAGACTGTTATGGCTAAAATAATATTATTCATTTTACAATTACCATACAGAATATGATGTTCTCTTTATTATATGAACATTACTTGACATAACTATGGAGTCCTTTTGGTTTTGGTTTTGTTTTGTTTTTTTTTTTTAAATCATGCATAAATTTCTGAAATGGAACCAGAACAGCAATTTTCATTATAGTGCTGTGTAGCACTGCGGGAGTATTTGAGTAAATTAAAAAATTTCAGATTACTGCTGTGTACTGCCCATTTCTAATAGTGTGGGGTACAAAAGTAAAACAATTTTGTGTTTTCATTTGTAATAACACTTAGAAAATTAAGCTTTTGAGGATAAATTGAAAACAACCACCAACAAACCTCCAAAACAGAACTTCAAAAGCAACCCAAAGAAAAGTTATTCCAGCCAAATGACTTTGGCTTTTACAGCTGTAAATAACTGTATTTTCTGCAGTTTCCGTAACTGAAGTGATTGTGTTTACAAATGGTCCATGTAACGGTAAACTTTCAATAGGAGCAAGAAGGTCCCCTTTGGGGATTGTTAATACAGCAGTAGCTACAGGATGGGAAGGCTGCCCCTCGTCATCACCTGTAAGGCAGGGCAGTTCTGCAGTTTCAGTCCTTCCATGAGCAAGAGGCTGCCTGCCATGGTCCTGAGCCTTTCAACTCCTCAGACCTGGCCGCTGGTGCACAGCACGATCTCCTCTTCCTTGCACTGGGAGTTGCCAGAACATGTTTTTCATGTCAACTTGCCCTCTTCTTCAGATGCTGTCTCTTAGGGCAGCATTTCTGTCTCAGACTAATAGATGCATCTTTCTGATCATGGAGTGATGAAATTACAAAACCAGACTTCTCTGTTTAGTAATCTTGTCCTTTCTTTTACTTTAGTAGAGGAAAAGAGTTTTAGTTTGTCACAGCCAGTGTTTTTCATTATTGGACAAACTACACTGCTATAAACTAAGCACCCAAGCTAATTATCCATAAGTCTCTGTTTATGGGTAGTTACCGTTAACTCCTTGCAAATTAAATTCACTCTGATGGACAAACTATGAAGATGTGATTTTCTACTATTACAGTTTATAAGCACAGATTTGAAACTTAGGGGAGTAATTTCACATCTTTAAATTCTAGTCAGGGAGATTAATAGAGAAAACTGGGAGAAAACAAGCTAGCTCTTGGTTTTGATAATGATAATGGCACTAGACTTTTCTGATAAGAATAAAAAATGTGCTGAATGCTGTGGTCCTCTTTTAGGAACAAAATGTGATGCTTTTACAAAATTGCATAGGCCCTTGGTGGGAGAAGGGGAATGAAGATGGAATCATAGAATGGCCTAGGTTGAAAAGGACCTTAAACATCATCTAGTTTCAACCCCCCTGCTGTGGGCAGGGTTGCCAGCCACTAGAGCAGGCTGCCCAGGGCCCCATCCAGCCTGGCCTTGAATGCCTCCAGGGATGGGGCATCCACAGCTTCTCTGGGCAACCTGTTCCAGTGTCTCACCACCATTTGAGTGAAAAATTTCCACCTAATATCTAATCCAAATCTCCCCTCTCTTAGTTTAAAAACTGTCGCTATCAACCCTTGTAAACAGGTGTTCCCTCTCCCGTTTATAGGCTCCCTTCAAGTACTGGAAGGCCGCAATGAGGTCTCCCCGGAGCCTTCTCTTCTCCAAGCTAACAAGCCCAGTTCCCTCAACCTTTCCTCATAGGAGAGGTGTTCCAGCCCTCTGATCATCTTAGTGGCCCTCCTCTGCACCCGCTCCTAGAGCTCCACGTCCTTCCTGTGCTGGGGGCCCCAGGCTTGGACACAGTACTCCAGATGGGGCATCACAAGAGCCGAGTAGAGGGGCACAATCACCTCCCTCTCCCTGCTGGCCACCCCCTTTTTAATGCAGCCCAAAACACGGTTGTCTTTGTGGGCTGCAAGTGCACACTGCTGGCTCATGTCCAGCTTCTTGTCCACCAGGACAAGTCTTTCTCCACAGGGCTGCTCTCAAGGAGTTCTCCCAGTCTATGCAAGTACCTGGGATTGCCCTGGCCCAAGTACACCACCTTGCACTTGGCCTTGTTGAACCTCATTAGGTTCTCCTGGGCCCACTTTTCCAGCCTGTCCAGGTCCCTCTGGATGGCATCCCTTCCCTCTATTGTATCAACCGCTCAGCTTGGTGTCGTCTGCAAATTTGCTGGGGGTGCACTCGATTCCATTGTCTATGTTGTTGATAAAGATGTTGAAGAGCACTGGTCCCAAGACAGACCCTTGAGGGATACCACTTGTGACCGGTCTCCGTCCAGACACAGAGCCGTTGACCACAATCCTTTGGCTGTGACCAGCCAACTAATTCTTGAATCCATTGAACAGTCCATCCTTCAAATCCACACCTCTCCAATTTAGAGAGAAGGACGTGATGAGGGATCATGTCAAAGGCTTTGCACAAGATGGAACTGGGATGGCTAGTTGTGTGACATACTACATGGGATGTTTGCTGATTTTATTTCATTTTTTCTTAATATTTACAAAATTATGTTGAGTAGTAGGTTAGCAATAGTTGTTAGTTTCAGCAGGAAACTAAGTACATTTGTTGAGACATTGGACATCAGAGTCTGTTTCGACCACAGTTTGCTTAAAAAAAATTAATTAGAATGATGAAGTCTTCTCTTTCCTCTCTCACAAAGTCTATGCCATTTCACAGAAATGAACAAGTGATTCTAGAAGTTCCCCATAACTGGGAATGACTTTTGCTGCCTATGTTATTGTCGTATGACTGCAGTGGATGTATACACATATCATAGAATCATAGAATACTTTGAGTTGGAAGGGACCATGGAGGTCATCTAGTCCAACCCCCCTGCAGTAAGCAGGGACATCTTTCTCTAGATCAGGTTGGCCAGAGCCCCATTCAACCTGACCTTGAATATTAAAGCATAGTATGGTAATCTAGGATAACTTCTGTAATTATATTTATCAGTAACTATGTGTAAAATATGTCATATGTCTGGTAAAATCATAGTCTGAATTACAAGCTTGGACCTCATTAAGGTCCTGAATAGTGTTAACAGTGTTATCAGAAGTTGATTACTCTGATCTTCATGATGGTGCCCTTGAACAAGCAGCTAATATAACTTTCTTCAGATTTGAATGGCTGGGATTTCCTCTGTTTAGGCTTTCATTTTCTGTAAAGCTAGGCACACTATCTCTGTTATCTTGTACATAATAATAAGCATGCTGTGCATTTTTCCCTTTTGCCATCTATGGCTTATTAAAACATTAGATAGCTTTATACTGACTAAGTATTGTCTGAATGTCTCTTGTTTTCTTTAAAGATGTCTTCCCATTTTCACAGTTTTCTTAATAGTCAGGTGCTTACTGGCTGAGTCAACTCTGAACAAGTAACCTCAAGAGCCAGTGTGGGTGTGGTGTGCTTTTCTCACAGAAGAGCATTGGGCCCGAGTGTGGGTGGTTCGAGGCTTAGAGATCCTCTGTTCATCAGAGGACACATCAGCGTGGCAGTGCCATGCCCTCTGGTAGCATGATTTACTGTCTGGTCCTGAGAGTACCCTAGATTTGTCAATCTGTTTCTCCTTTGGGTTTCAACTGCTGGGCAAATACAAGTGAAAGGGGGTGACATGATGTGACTTACAATTCTGTTTTACCTGCAAAAGAACTAATACAACTGATTATAAATGGCATTCTGAGCAAACTCTTTTGTGGATAACATATATTCTTTCACAATACTTTAATACTGTGACATAAGGAAATTACCAGAGGTTGAGGAATTATCCAGGAGATGTTACAAGACTGTAAGTTGTTATCTATTATGAAAAGAGATATTCTACATCGGAAATTCATGTAGGCTTACCAGGACAGGCTGTGATAAATGCCAGTGTCCAGGAAATCAAGCAGATTGTTAAAAATTAGGATGATGACAAAATGCTATCACTAAACAAAGCGAAGGAAGGTTTTCTTTAGATTACCTTCTGGGGTAATAATTCAGTATTTGAAAGTGCAAATGAAATAAGTAAAAAAAAAAAGGCACTTTGGCTGGGTATGCTGCATTTGTTTCTACTTCCATTAATAGTACTCCTGTTCTCTCACCATCTTGTGGCCCACACTAGTGTTTTTATCCCCATTGTAGTCTGGTGATGCAGTGTAACATGCATTGCTTTCTCTTCAATGTAGGGTGAAAGAATCTTTGACTAAAAATTGTGGACCTAGATTTTAAAGTGCCGCCTCAGTGACATGGTTTCATTTCCTTGCTGCACTGAAGAATGTATTCAGCTCTTTGCAGTGTTTGGACTTCACTGTTGTGTTCACTGCTCTTGACTGTACCTCTGTGAAGTGGAGAGGATTAATTTGAATTCATGGGCAGTGAACCACTGAGTGGAAGCTTCCCCTGGAGCAGGGGAGGAATGTGAGGAGGAAGGAGTAGCAGAAACAGGATGTAATGAAGTGACTTCAATCCCCTTTCCCCATTACCCTGTGCCACTCAGGGAGAGGAGGCAGAGAAGCTGGGAGTCAAGTTGAATCTGGAAAGATGGGAGAAGTGGGGGAAGGTGTTTCTTAGTTTTCTTATTTCTCACCATCCTGTTCTGTTATTAATTGTCAATAATTAAAATGAATTTCCCCAAGCCGAGTCTGTTTTGCCCATCATGGGGACTGGTAAGAGATCTCCGTGTCCTTATCTTGACCCACAAGCTTTTCCATCATATTTTAATTCCCCCCATCTTGTTGATGGAGGAGAAGTTATAAAGCAACTTGGTGGGCACGTGGCAGCCAGCCAAGGTCAACCCACCACAGTTGTTCATGGTGTTCTTGTAACTCTGAGAAGGAAGGTGTGGTGCCCCCAGCCTCCTGCCCACTTTATCCCTTGGGGAGGGTGGAAGGTGGCACCAGGGTGGGTGGTAGGTCAAGAGAGGTTCTCCTCCCCCTCTACTCTGCCCTGGTGAGACCGCATCTGGAATGTTGTGTCCAGTTCTGGGCCCCTCAGTTCAAGAAGGACAGGGAACTGCTGGAGAGAGTCCAGCGCAGAGCCACAAAGGTGATTAAGGGAGTGGAGCACCTTCCTTATGAGGAAAGGCTGAGGGAGCTGGGTCTCTT